>LBNU01002575.1:12129-32907 GCA_014162995.1 Artemisia annua | reverse complement strand
CGTATTAAAACGGACAAAAACGTATATTAACGTGTGAAAACAGAACGAAAATGTATGCAAACGAATAAAAACGTATAAAACTGCCGAAAACGTATGAACGCAGAGGAAAACGTCTGAAAACGGACAAAAATGTATAAAAACGGACGAAAACGTATGAAAACATATGAAAACGTAAGAAAATGGACGAAAGCAAATGAAAACGTCTGAAAACATACGAAAACATAAAAAAATGGACGAAAATGAACAACAAAACGTATAAAACCGCCGAAAACGTTTGAAAACGGACAAAAACGTCAGAAAACGGACGAAAACTTATATAAATGGGCGAAAGCGTATAAATTTGGACGAAAACATCTGAAAACAGATGAAAACGTCTAAAAATGAACGAAAACTTAATAAAACAGACGAAAACGTATGAAAACGGACAAAAACAGACGAAAACGAATGAAAACGGACGAAAATGAATGAAAACGAACGAAAACATAAGAAAGTGGGAAAAAAAACGTTAATTTAAAAAAAATACACGTGAATTTTAAAAGAACGTGATTTTTATTTTAAAAAAAATAATTAAAAAAAAAGGTTTATTAAAAAAGAGGAAAAAAAAGTGTGAAAAAAAAAGAAAAAAAAAGGAAAATGCGTGAATAGTAAAAGAAAAAATAACATGAATTGAAAAAAAACGTGAATAGGGAAGAAAAAAAGACAAAAAAAGGAAAAAAGAAAAAGAAAAAAAAACAATGAATAAATAAGAAAAAGAAAAAGACAAGAAAAAAACATGGACTTAGGTTTATGCATTAAATCTTAGGTTAATCCCCACCATTAGATCAAATAAGATGGATGGTGGGGATTTGTCCCTCAGTTTGTAGCAAAAAACTAGTTTGCAAAATAACTTTTCTCATATATATATATATATATATATATATATATATATATATATATATATATATATATATATATATATATATATATATATATATATATATACTAGACTTCGAAGCCCGCCCGATGGGCGGGCATGATTTATAATTATCGTTGGAAAAGTATGTTAATCAAAATAAACTATAAATATACCAAATTATTTATTAATTGCATTAAGAATGAAAAGAAATATATATGTTTGTCGAATATGAGAGAAGAAAGATACAAATTAAAGTAAGTTTTAAAAAAAAGATATAAACATACTAAATTATATATTGAATGGATTAAGAATGAAAAGAAATATACGTTTATTGAATATGAGAGAAAATATAAAGGTTGACAACCTTTGTGTTTACAAAGTTATTTACATGAATGTTGCATTTGCTAAATCATAGATGGGCCAAGATGTCTGATTGACACCTTCATTCATGAACCTTGACAGCCGGCACATTTCATTGAAGCTGAACATTTATAACTTCAGTTAGACAATATAATAAGATATATTATAAGTTAGACATCATAGACTCATTAATAACATACATTAAGCCTCTAACTGTAATGCAAAAATGCAGATGAAACAATTTCACATCAAATTAATTATCACCGCATAAGGGCCGGTGAGCAGGAGGTGACGATCTCTCTCTTCATTCCAGAACCTTGACAGCCGAAACATTTCATTGAAGCGCCTGAATTTGACCCGTTACTGCAACATTTATAACTTCAGTTAGACAACATTAATTCTTGCTTAATGGCACATAACTATCAACCCGATAAACACATATAAAACATTTCATACCTTTGTTATTACCAATCTTTTCACATTGTTTTCCAAACTTGAACTTACCTGCAATACAGATAATGATAGTCAATGGAGCAAAGCGCCGCTCGATAGGAGATCGGGAAAAGCATGTCCGTAAACTTGTCGTAAACTACTTCAACGCCTACGTCATCACTTCAGTCACAAAACGTAGCCTGCATGTTGGGCTATATTGGCTTCCATAGAAACTGCACAAAAAAATTATTGTATGAGTATTATGCTACTATAATTCAAAATGGAATGTAGAATAACCCGTTGCTAAATCCACCGGCTCATCCATGGCCACCCATAATGATAGATAAAATATATGTACATATTGTTAGTGAAGGCAAGCATCATACGCAATGTACATAGTAACAATTTTATACTAAACAATATTATATAATGGGGTCAATGTTATTATATACATAAAAGATGGATTATTGACCACAACTTCAGTTCATGTTCATCTGGCATTTGCTATAAAAACCATTACTCCGTAAAAAATACCACAACAAAGGCCTAAAAAATCGAGGTTGAACCATCTACTTATGAGTGTGTCTTTTGAGGATATGTATTTTGACCTTACGTCAACAATGTCAAACAGTTATACTCTGAAAATTGCTAAAAGGGAAAAGCCAAATGGGTCTAATAGTTGCTCTAAAGCAAGTAAACAACCTTGAGTAATTAAATACACAAAGGTGCTTAATATATCACAGCATAATAAATTGTTGAAATAAGGCATCCTAATCTACAATTATAAACTTATTCATCATGCAATTGTAGCTCAATTATTCAATAAAATCACAAAATTTGCAGTCAAATAGCAAAATAATAATAGAATTAAAACATCTTATCAACAGAACATGGAGTGTCGAAACCATTTGAGAGTCTAAAAGCAAAATCGGATACACCATTTCATGAAAAGCTATGTCATACTTCTATGCATCATATTTTATAGTCACATTCTCAATGCATGGGGTGTTTTTATAACAATAAACTAATATTTCATACTTTTATAGCATATTGATATTGGACATGCTAATTCATGATTCTACCATCAGAATTAGCTATTAGTATTGTTACTAAAAAAGATGACATAAAAGGTTAAATTCGTTATACATGATTACATGTTAGATATTTGTTTATATGCAACTATGCATGTCTAAACTTTTTTACCAAAAAGGCAACATGTTAGGTAAATTTATTTGTATGAATCTTCCTCAACTACATCCTTTGTGGCAATCCCCATCTCACTACTGGTATTTAACCTATTTACCGAGTTAAACACTTGACACAAAAAAACTGATAGTTATAGTAACCCAAGTCAAACCTTTTAATATTTTTGACTCCTTGATTGCAGTTGTAGATTCCTATCACGTATGAAATCACGAACTTCAGCCTACAAAAATTAAATCAAGCACATGATTATAGCAATATAAGTGTTGTTTTAAAATCAGGTCCACTTGTTGACTTAACTTACATCCACCCTCAAATAAGTCACTTGTAAGTGCAAATAAAAATATAATGTTGCAAACAGTCCAATAAGAAACTATATGCATTTTAGAGGCTATCCATCGATCAAAACCAAAAAGTCAAACGCTAGGCGTGATGTTGTCACATTTAGTTTTATTCATATAACTACCAGCAAAAATTATTTCAATGAATTTATGAGCTTACACAGATGACATCATCATCTTTAAAAATGCTACACCTATTGAGCTCATCAATTGCAGTTCGTCGTCTTAGTCAATTAGAGGAATAAAATGAGAAAGTCAAAACAAAGCAAACCCGACAAGTTTGGAGATAACACATAAATGAAGCTGATAGTTACTCCTTATAATATGAATCCAAAGATAATACTTCTTGGTAGTGATATATATACCTGGAAGCCATCAAGCAAATTCATTGAAGAAAGCATCAATGTTGCAACCGGCTGAAATTGATCTCCAATATACACCGTTTTGGAGCAACCTTCACGTATAAAAGATTACATGCACCAAGGTTAAAATTCACCTGTTCTGTGACCCATAATCAAAGTTATAATATAGCAAGGAAAATATAAAGGATCCAGTAAACATATTACATTTTTGGCTGGTAAGTGTGCTGCTGCCTCAAGTATGGAAATGAGATATATATATTTCATGAATCGAGTTATTTTAGAAACCAAAGATTCCTCACATACCAAGGGACTCATCCCCACCATCCATCTTCCCTCCCTCTTTATTTGATCTAATGGTTGAGATTAAAAGCATTTTAATATTTCACCCATTTTTTATAATTTAAATATATCTTAAACCGTTAATCGTTAAGCGAAAATAATTACATCATCGCGACGAGCATTTAATTACCTTTCTATAGACAGGCAATTTGATATACTTTCGAAAAAAGAAAAAAAAATCGTTTTTTTCACGTTTTTTTTCCTGGCCGAAAAAAATATCACATGTGATATTACATATCACATGTGATATTAGTGTAATATCACATGTGATGTGTAATATCACATGTGATATTAGTGTAATATCACATGTGATATGTAATATCACATGTGATATGTAATATCACATGTGATACTACATATCACATGTGATATGTAATATCACATGTGATATTTTTTTCGGCCAGGAAAAAAAACGTGAAAAAAACGAGAAAAAAAAAATTGTCGAAAGTATATCAAATTGCCTGTCTATAGAAAGATAATTAAATGCTCGTCGTAACGGTATATTTTTTTTCGTTTAATGATTAACGGTTTGAAAGATATTAATATTTGAAAAAAAAGGATGAAAGTGGGTTTTTTAAATTGTTGGGATTAATCTCATCCATTAGATCAAATAAAGATGGAGGGAAGATGGATGGTGGAGATTAGTCCCTTTGTATGTAAATAAAGTTTTGTCCTCAAATGATCTTAACTCATATTTCATAGAAGTTTATCAGGTATGGAACAAATAAGCTACGGAAAGTGTAGTACTAAGATTTCTATTTCATGCTAAATTCCTCACCTCAACTATATTGATAAAACCTACAGGACCTTGTTATAGGTTGATCATCATCACCCTTATTTTTGCCATCCTTTTAAGCTGAATGCCACTATTTCCCTATCAACCGTTAAATTAGTTGAATGCCTGGCGGCAAGATGACCCTGTATACATTACAGAAGGGTAGTCATCAGCTTATTGAGTCTATGCACTTTGTCTCGGTATGGATATCAGAAAATAAAAGTAGTGATTCATTATTTTTTTCACAAAGTTCTTTTTGGGTATGGAAATGAGTAAATAGATTAAAAAAAAATTAATAACTGGAATGAGCAGATGTAGGATAGCATAAAGTAATCTGAGAGAAATATGACCAACTTAATGTAACTTACCAGCAAGTATATCAGCACAAGGAAGGTTATCGCTCAAGGTTACCGTCTGCTCAAATTCCATGACATCTTCTGTATGCAGGTGATGGGAGAATATGGGTACAACATAGAGCAGATACTGATGGTGAACATTATATCTGATCCCTCTGTGCGTAGACCAAACTCGGCTCTATGTAGCTTCATTGCTAACTATATATCTATAAAAATATGTTTAGCCAATTCATTACCTTACTACATAAATGTGTAAGTTTGGGTTATAATTCATGTCTGACGTGTCAAATGGGTCACTTCAAAAGGTTTAGCTGAAAAATAATAGTGGTCAGACATATCCAAAATATCAGTTTGTATAGTGAACCACACAATACAGATTGCCATACATTGCACAATAAAGCTATCTCTCATCTAGACTTTGTTGGGTTCCTTTAAGCTACCCTATATGAAAGGAAGAAAGAAATGGTACCTGGATTGTAAGAGTGCTAGGTGTGGTGGAGAAACATGGTTCGCCGTTCATACGTGGAGGGCTCGTCGAGCTCGCCACCCCTCGCCACCCCTCGCCGATTCCACCTTCGTCACTTCCCCGGCGAAGGTAAATCTCTGACTTTGTGTCAGATTTCTTTTTTCTCTTTTTTTTCTTTTCTCCTTCCCTTTGTTTTTGATTTTGTGTTTTTATTGTAGTGTGTTATATGAAGCTTTGGAAGTGTGTGTGCAGCAGCAGCAGCCACAAGAAGATGAAGATAGTTTTTTTTTCTTTTTNTATATTTAGAACAGTTTATAAGATTTACTTTTTTTTGGGCTTAATGTATATTTAGAACAGTTTATAAGATTTACTTTTTTTTAATAATTATTTTGTATGTGTTAATTTGTAATTTTAATTTAAAGAAATGAATTTAGGTTATTTGGAAATTTGAATAAAAAAAATAAAGATGTAAGTGGTGGGGCCCAAATGAAGAAGTTGAGGTTAGTTGTGAGTGAGGAGGGGGTTAGTTGTGAAGAGGTGTTGGGGTGATGTGGCAAGAGTGGGATCCAAATGAAGAGCTTGAGCTCTTCACCACACCTAGCACTCTAAACAATACTCCCTGCAGTTGAGGTTATGCATTTCAATTAGTATTAATGCAAATTAGATAGTTACCCATCTTGAGCCTCAAGTACGAAAGCCTAGCTCTATGTAATGCTTTCACGATTTCCAGGCTGAATGCTTCAATGGCTTGCTCTATCCATTGTCACGCAGCAGGGGTTTTGAGATCATATACATGAAAGAATAGAAAAATAGTCTTATACTAACTATTATGAATTACCTTCTCTGCTTAATGCATGATGGATCTATAGATGACACGATTGTATGTATCCCAATATTCTTCTTCGAATTTGCTTAGCAGATTTAACTAATTTTCAAGTGTTGTATTTGCCACCGATAACTGTCTCCATGTGTCTACGGATCTCTGGGGGTCGGAATTTTTCCAATATTTTACAACACCAACCAAAGATGGGGTGGATGATCCTCCTGCAACAGGCTCACCTAGCAACTATAAATGCGAGGGTCATTGGGTGCAGTAAGATAAAACTTAATGCAAATTACACTATTTACTTAATTTACAAAGAGGGTTGATGAATATAATGTTTGTATGAACATAGTGGTAATTTGCCTAAGGTCATAAGTTTCCATGTTCACACAGCACGTTGCTGCCAAAAAAATCACCCGAACTTCTATTAAAGGGCATCCAAACTCCTGTATAATTATAGAATCTAAAATACAGAAGATGCATCACCTTTCATGATCATGGGCCCTTTAGAGATATATAATACGTAAATGGTCAGTGGATACACATTATTGGATGATAAACACGTACCTGTTAATATTAAGGTCTCAACCATTTGACCAAGTAGAACCATTTCAGATAGAAATATAACCCACTATACCATCCATACGTAAATGAGTCGAAACCATTAAATGGAAATGCGGCCCACAAATCGTTATACAAAAATACAACCTGAGTTTTCCACATTTGCTGAAGATTGGGTCTTACAAACGTTTGATAAAATGTTACTATTTGACCCGTTATGAGGACCCGTCTAACCACCCATTCCACCAACTCTAAAAGAGCCTCAGTTAAGTGCAATAATTATGGAGGGCTATTTATTGTTATGTTTTGAGGTTTTAGTATAGTGTTTGGTGCTGTGACACAAGTGAAAATTACTCTATTGAGCATTAACAATATTACCTTGTTGAAACTGAACGATGTTGACATGCACCATGATAATAACTCACATGTAAAGTAAAGAACTATATTGAAGGGCTAAGTTTATCATTATCGAATCACAAATCACAAACCTGTAAATAATTGATGACTGTTAACATAATTATCAAATGTTGGTCCTGTGATGATGTTGTTCCATTATCCTACCAAGCTGTACATATAATCGGCAAGTAAGAAGCCAATAAGGAGTTGGAAAGGAGCAACTATCAAACTGTAAAACAACCATTAGAAAACTATAACCCAAATATTGGATACAGTTTGTCTTACCAGTTGGTCATGTGCTATTGAAGGCCACAGACCCAATTATTGTTTATCTCCCAACATCTCACCTACAATTGTTCGGTAGTATAATGAAGATCTAAACGAAAACAATATATTATGAGTTACAGCAACAGTTGTCTCCAGGTTAAGAACACAATGCCACCATCCAGTTGGAATGTAGATAGTCTCGTCAGGTAACTGCGTACACTCTATTGGCTTATCCTCATCAGCAAGAAGTGGGTAATAATCCAACCACCACTGAAAATAAAGTACCAATAAAGATTATAAAAACATAACTAAAACTTTTACTGAATTGATATTTACATCTGTACAGAATGTTACCTGCAATGATGATGGAGTCTCAATGTCGACATCACCATCTTTATCATTTACATGAACTGTCTCCCCTAAAGGTACTCTTCCAAGACCCACCTATTCATATATGACAGTAATAGAAGATCAAATTTACGACATAAAGAGTAAAAATAATAATTCATAGCTAATTATGACATCTACCTTTTGCGGCCACACAAAAGAGTATTCCAGGCACTTTTCATGTAAAGAAGTGTGAGGTGCTGCTGTTTCCACAGACGAATCTACAAAGTGACCAAGAATTAGAAAAGTGATATATGGTATTTTGGAATTCGGACAAGTAGGATTTGAAATAAGTAATCAACCCACCTCGAATGGCCAAACATACAGGCCTATTATTTTCGTGTAACGTGCTGGCCTGCTCCTACTTGCGTGTTCGCATATAATAAAAATAGATGCGTGATGAGCACCTTAGCTTGCCTAACTTCCAATCTCTGCAATATGAAATATATAAAAATCATGACCTCAGAATAATGTTGTTTCTTAATGCATGTGAGGATTATATTTCAAACGAATTTGCTGCATAAAAGGTCGGTATAAAACTATAAATAGAGAGTAACTTACTTCTTTGTTGTTCACTCAATATACACTCCCAGCAAACAGATCGAATATTAAAGGTAAAAGTATAATTCCTTTCCTCAACTATATCAAATAACGCATCCAACGTTCTATAATTGACTCCTCGATTCTTCCCTGTACGCTCATTGTAAATGTCTTTCTTGTCCCTGTTTGTCCATACGAAAATATGCAAACAATGTATCCATCCAATAGCGAGACCACCATAGGTGAGGCATCTATAAACACATTCTGTGTTGTTGATTCTCCATCTGTGGTGACATTAAGAGTATAGGTTCTCATATGGCGTTTCCATAATGTCTACCTATGGCAAAATACGCAAAAGGGTTGATAATTATGACCACAAACAGGCTAACTTCATGTTATGAATTATTCATTTTGAAGAATAAGTAGCAGAACCATTCATGGTATTTGTTGTTCTCGGCTTTACAAATATCAGAGCCTATAAGTTTTTTATAATGTAATATGTTGATGACGGTTACTTTATTATCATGAGTCGTAAATATAAAAGGGGGAGACTTACTTCTCTTGTTGTTGTCTTCTGCAATGAATTAGATAAGCAACCTGGAAAGTTTGTAATCACTATGCTACTATAATGGATGACTGGATGAAACACGTTTGCAAAGTTAACTGCTATTAGTGACATTAGATTTTATTTTCTTACCGTCAATGCTACAGACATAAATTCCATGTCAGCGCCTTTATTGGCTGTGAACCATTCACCCAAACAATACCTGCATCAAAAGCCTGGACATTGTACAACACCAATTATATTTAAGGCTTGAACAAAGGGTACATTGAATATCCTTTAAGAAACTTTTTATAATCTTAGTACCCTTGTTACACGATCACACTGGTTCAAATCGTTGGATTACAGCAACACTCGAGCCATACCTGTTGGAATAACCTGGGCCAAAGCTCTATTTCTTTGTAGAATCTTCCATAGCCTGGTCTGAAACTTTATTCACGCACTTCACTGGTTCCAAAATTCTTGGTAGCTTTTTTGGGTTCTTTAAAACTGAACTTTTCAAACATACATGATGGACCTGCATAAACATCCAAATTCTTTCTTTTTTAAACGCTAAAAAGTGATGAGAAAGCAAGTGTATACAATCAGATTAGACAAGTAACTACCTTCCTGGAACTTTTTTTGATGGATGAGAAATTGCTTTCATTGAGGTTTTATCAGACGTCATATCAAGACCATCCAATTCTCTACTTTTTCTTTGAATAAGGAAAACCATTAGTACCACCATCAAAGCGGCGACTGATGTAACTGCGATACCAAGACCAGGATCCAATGAGATATGGTAGGAATGATGTCTCATATCAGGTACATTCAATGAGAGTTGACTTGGTCCATCAGCAGCAAACGGGCTTGGAGATGACTCCTGTGAAAATGCAGAGGGGAAGGATCCTGCAGCAAAATTCTATTTTTCAAAGAGCATAATGGCTATTTAAGGATTATCCTATTTGTAGAGTTCACTGTTACTTGTAGTCCTTATCTTTTTCAAAATGACTGGTTTGAATTTAGGGATTACAGTAGAATACTATATATCATGATTGATATTAATCATTAATAGTTAAATACTGAAATTGAAGTAATAAATTTGATATGGTACACAAAATGTCAAAATCATAGCAAAATAAGGATTCAAATTCATTCTAAAAAATTAACTTAGATACGTCACAATGTTTGTTACCTTCAAGAAACATGGTGTTCTGCATCCCACATGCTACCATGCCCTGTTAACATATCTCTCAGGTTCTGCCTGTATTTTCATCAATGTTTCACCAGGTGGGTGTATTAGACCTAAACCACTCCTCCTTATTGATGCTTGGAACCGCCTTCTTTTTCCATACCACCACCTTCTTGATACTCAAAATTGTCATCTTGCATCATACCACTTCGATTGTATCCCTGGTCATCACCCCATATAACATCAGAAGTAACTAAACACATCAAATTTAAATGAAAAAAATGGATAATTGGTATTCAGATCCGAGAGTTAACTTTGGAATTCGCAGCATACAATTCTCTCTGCCATTCGGTTTTCTTTTTCGTAGCATTATCTTTGATATCTTTTACGTCAAAAATCAGCCTGTGAATTTCTAGTAATAATATTCTTGATGAAATCACGATGTCTGGGGGCATCAATAACAGTGCAGTAGTACTTGGTGGTTTCAAACTCCCACAAAGCAATATCGATGGTGATATTAATAAGCTAAACAATCAATAGTTTAATAATAAATTATACCGTCAACTTCGTTACTCTGTTCGTTCCTTCTTGTTTGCTGAGAAAATTGTGGCTGCAAAGAGTCTGTGACATAACTGGTTGGATAGTTCCTTTTTCTATATCGCCTATCTAATTAAAAGAAAATGAAATATGTTAACGTAGTTAAGATACGAATACTCAAACATTCCATCAAACAATAACCAATCTGTAAGGTTACCTTCATTGGTTTTCCTTATCCCTTTACTCACATTAGGGATACAAACTGCTATACCTGTACGTACATGAAAAAAAGTAATGCCACATTAGGGATACAAACTGCTATACCTGTACGTACATGAAAAAAAGTAATGCCAAATTAATTGCATACAAATGCCAGATAACAAACATAGCATGTATTTCAATTTACAACTTACCTCTATTGTATCTGTGCCGTTTATCAAGACTCATAGAAGTGTTCGATACTGCTTTGTAGGCGGTACCAGATCCAAAATCAAGTTCGTATGACCCCGGGCCAGTTTCTGAATTCAGTATCAAAAAGTAGCCATTATAAGTTGGGATAAAAGTATCACATTGTTTTTTTTCCAGTATCTGGCATACTTAATTTCAAGTTTAAGTAATCAGTTAATCTAGTGCATATAGAGAAGAATGGTGTAAGTTTAATGTCCTCATAGAATTAGACGAAAATAAATGTTCAAGAGTGAATTATAATTACCACTCTTATCTTTTATTGCATCTTCTACTGAAGTAGCTACATATTTGCAGACCACCACCATTAAACTCATATCTCAAACTTGCCAAAACTGTGTCAAATATGAATACCACCAAAAACGGATTCCCATAGCCAGTTAATTCAGCAATGCAACGGTCTCCACAAAGCAGTTTACTCTAAATATATTGAACATCATTACAGGACATATTTACTGATATAAAGGTTAATTTTTTTGAATAAAGAGTTAGGATGTTATCATATCCAAATTGACCCATTCCCAATATTAACCTAGTGTAAGATTCAAGGAACAATTCTTACCAACCATCGTGCTTCTTGCATATCTTGTCAAATGCACGACCGAGTTCCAGAATGATGTATAGTTGTGCCTGAAAAAGAAGCAGTTAAGGCAAGCTGAAATAAGTCACATTATAGTAGCATATATCATTGATGTTTGGTAGTTCTAACACGTAAAACCAAAGTATCTTCAACATTACAGCAAAAAATAAAAAATTATGCAGTAGCACCGCTGTGTCTCACCAGGAAGTGGTGAATAGATAATGCAACCGCAAAAAGCTCTTCTAATCTCTGGAACCCTAATACAAATATCAGTTACAATAAAACCCTGGTTACAAATCAAATGCAACTGCAAAAACCTCTTCAAATCTGGAACCCTAATAACAAAAATAATAAATGCATATGATATAGTAGTAACAATTACGTTAACACATACAAATATCAGTTACAATAAAACCCTGGTTACAAATCAATTAAATAAGAAAGTATATTATTGAACTCTTATAACGTAAAAAGTAATACCCATAGTTGTATGCTTTCTACGTAAAACTTACCTACACAAAAGCTAAGCATTCCAAAAGCATCATTATACAATATAGCAATTTACCTTTTTCTTGGACGAATGCATAACAAACCGGCGTCGCATGGACATGTATCATTAGGATTTTTAGAATCAGGTAGTTTGAAGATGAATATATGTAGCTGGTGAACACCATCATAGACATAAATGACACCCTGCAAGTAATTAGGGTTTTAGAAATTTGGGAGGGAAAGAATGGTGCACGAATGAAAAAGAAGGACATTAGGGTTTTCTGCTGAGAAAAGGGTGATTAAGATTTAATTGCTTCCGGTTTGTTAGTGCAAAATTATAGGGGTGCAGTTAATGAAAGGATTATCCGGATTGGGGAGAGTATATCAATTTGGGAATACAATGGTATACACAAAAATTGGCATGCTCCACTGGTTGAAGCGCTTGTGTGTGGAGACTAAGATTCGGGTTCGAATCTTGCAATGGACATAATTTTTAAAAATTTTAATTAATCCGAATTTTAGTTAATTGAATGCATGCTTAGGTGGACGAATTTAATTAAAAGAATTGCTTACATGGCCAGAATGTGATGACATGGCTGCTAATTACAATTACTGGGCAATGAGGTGGCGTTTTCTTGAATTATCTACGTGTAACGCCTCCTGTTATATCTATGTATTCTAATATATGACACTTTTGTACCACCCAATGAAGCTAATAAAATTCAATGCTCTTATGTGTCATTCCTTTTATAGAGCTTTTTGTACAACTTTTCAATGCATACTTTTTATACCGGAAGAAACTAAACTCCTCTTTGGCTTATTATTGCAAGTATTGAAAGGCATTAAACACCAATTATTATTGATTTCCATTGACATATTCAAACAATCGGTTACATTCAATCAAATTAATTGTTCATACAAATCATCCCAAAATAAGTTATGACTTTTTTGTTTATAACTTTGATTAGGTCATTTTCATCAACCATAAAAGCACCACACCTATCATAATCGTTCTATAACATCATCCGATTCATGTGCACTGCACAATCGTTCTATGACCTAGAAGAATTGGTAAGTAGCGATTTTATTATAATATATTTTGGGTTTCGGTTTATGAGTGACATATTACAACTACTTTGTTTCGATTCAACTATTTCTTGAACAGTTTAAAGATTATAATTGTTTATTTTGGTATCTTCTTTTTTGAGATATTTTGTAGGTTTACATGTTTTTTCTTTTTTCATTCTTCAAGATAATTGTTAGTAGATGTTATGGATTGATGAAACTCATTATTTGTAGTTTATTTGTATGTTTGTTTTTTATGCACGCCAACTCCTTGATTTATTGTGTTTGTGTAGCTGTCATTTGCAGGGAAAAATGGACCACATATGAATCCTCATAACCAAGGTATGATGTTGTACAATGGGTAGGTGGTTAAATTACGGTTCTTTATTGCAGAACCAGTTAAGTATTTGACTATTCCATGAATATTTGTAGTTAAATTATGGGTGAAAAAGATAGTGTGATACTTAATTGGAATTAGTTCTTTATTTTTTCATATAGTCGGTTGATCTTTTTCTTTATTGCAGAACCAAGAGTTGGCAAGAAGCATATGTGAAGTAGATGTTTTGCATGACCACAGACTGTAGGACGTGTGCGTAACCATCAACTGAAGCAACTCGAGATTATTTAAAGGTTCGGTTTTTTCAAGTGTCTAAAATATTGGTTACATCGTTCATGTTGTTGAGTCTACGACGGAGAAGAGCGTTTATGCGATTGATATAGTCACAGACACAAGATATGGGAAGGTAGGTTAGTAAGATTTTGCAAAAGTTTTATGGCATTTAACAGGTTCAATTACTTTGTAAAACTGAAGTTAAACATACAATAAGTAAACTTATAGGAGTATTACTTATGTTCTTTCTTATGTATCTAATCGTGTGTATACTTTTAGCTTAGCTATACAATGGCCAGTAGTTAGAATTATTACAGTAGATAAATGATGTTTTAAATAGGATTGCGTGCCCATTTGTTGTTATATAGTGTTTATTTGGAGCATTGTGTGTTAAAGGTTTCCTGCAAGGTATTTGGAATTGCTTATTACAAGGGTGTTTGTTGTAGCTTATTAGCAAAAAGATAAGCTTGCACAAACAACCTCTAAGTACGTATTTGCTTATTGCATCATTAGATAAACAATGTCAAGAATTCTATTTTTTAATTTTGGACACATTTTTTTAATGATTTTGGGACACGTTGAAATATGCAATCTCAAACACCTTTTATTTATATAAAAGAGTATTTGGCACCGGCTTATTGTTTAATGGATTTTTTTTTACTGAAATGCAGAACTCACCCAGAGCAGAACACGGGTACCTCGATACAGAAATGTAATATTCAAGCTGCTAATGATTTGGCTTCGAGTAATGGGAACACTGTGACTTATTTGATATTTTTGTTGTGCCTAAATGTATTGACTAACGTGTCAACCCAACCTGTACCAGCCATTTCACTACCTCTAATCTATAACCATTTTGTGCAGCTGTTAATCGAATTGCCTTTATTGTTTCATCTCCTCAATCTGGCGTAACATATGTTCAAGGCTACACGGTAAAGAACATCAATGCACCAATTCTTAAATCCATATTCAAGAATTAGATGATGAATTCCTATAAAGAGTCTGATTACTTTATAAATTTCTACAACCCTCCCTAAATCTACTGAGACTTTATGTTTTCGATTGAACATCTATTTCTTTTGTGGGTCGGGCCCTCGAATTCCTCAAAAATCCTAGATGGAGGGTGAATAAGATAGTAGTAGCCGTAGTTGGCAATGATCAGCTACCACTTCTTTCTAACAACGTATGATTTCGTGTAATCCACCCATATATCTAATTGACTTCTTTAGCATATATTCGTATGCATTTACTTGCTGCATTATTACGTCTTTCAGAGGTCATCTATTAAAAGGGGGTAGTTCCAACCCATCTAATTATTTATGAATGTGTCGGCTGGGGTTATATTTTATTACAATTAATTGGTAAACAAGTAAGTATCTATATTTCCCAAACATTTACTAAGATATCTAAATATTGTGAGAAGATGATATTTCGGTAACTTGATGTCACTATTTTACAATTCTTATCTATCTCCATGAAGGTAATAAGCATTTATTTTATGATTTTTGTTAATTATAGTTGTTGGATAACGTTTATTGGTGTCAACAGGATGGTGGCACTTTCTTAGCTTCAAGGGCACTCTTATGGTATGTAGCAGATCTGTGCAACAAAAGGTCCTCAAGACATTGTTGTAAGGCATTTCATTGTAACTACGTTTAATAAAACCTATTCTTGCAGTTGTGTGTACCCAATAGTTTTGCACCACAATTACAGAAGCTTTTTATTATTTTTTATTTATTTATTTTTTATTTATTTAACCGGGTGGAGAGTCGGGTAATATCTTATTTCAAACGGGTAAAAAACAAGTAATTTCAACTACAAGAGAAAAGGATCCACTTTTAGTCCATAACTAAATGTCACTGAAGTTTAGTTTTTTTTTATCAAATAGGAACTCCTAAACCATTAACACCGCAGTGATCACGGTATAGCCTATTTATTAAAGAGAGATCTTATTGTTATTCTAGCGAAAAGATGCATAAAAAGGCTTCCCTCCTGAGTCAGACAGTCCAAACTAGAAGGAGCTTTTGTGCACCAGACAAAATACTTAGTGCATACCAAGGAAAAACACTGAACTATTTTTCGTGTCCACATGACATAATACTTTTGTGCATCAGACGAGATATTTTTGTAATGTATCCCCTCTTTTGTTTTAATTTTTTTGGCAAACTTTCTTATTTCAGGTAGGAAAAAGATTTTTGTGGTTTACAGTATTACAAATAAATTTTTTAAAGATTGTCCCCTCTTTAGGTGTTACCGTTGAACCATAATTGTCTATCAACTATTGTTATCTAGGAAAAGTATATTTTGATTGTATAAATCTACTTTTGTTAGGGTTGGTCGAAACGAGGGAGCTGGTATGACGGAGGGTCTGGCATATGTTCTTGAAGACGACGATACTCTAATTCGCAGGGTTTGTGTATGCTAATTCGTGGTTCTCTCGCTCATACTTTGGTACTACCAGTTAAAGGTTTTTTTGGAGATCCAGAGAGTGGTTGCACCCGTGGGGGATATGCAGCTAAAGACCCTTATTGAAGCACATGTTGCAAGTACAAAGTCTTGAGACCATTTAATGTCGTGGATTATCTTATTCTAATTATTCAGTATCAAAACTGTTTATTTGATTCAAAACAACTTAAAAAGTATAGTTTAATGGCATGTATACATGGTTCAGTTTTAGTATTTTTGCAAGTAAACACATGTAGCGATGGAAAGGAAGTAGTGTTGGTCTGCTAATAAATCTCACTGTTGGATTGAACAATCTTAGTTTTAAACATATCTTTTGCTTTTACTATACAAATGTGTCATTTGTGTGGAGATATCACATATACAAATATTAATATTATTACTTCGCATTATTTTTATGGTAATTTATCAAAGACTACTACAAATGTAGTCTACAAAGAGGTTCTTCATGGTCTATGATCAAGTTTTAAGAGGTATGTACGAATATTCATATGATGTCATTTATGCTGTTTTTTTTAACATGTATTATCAATCACACAAATGTTTTACCTACACTTTATTTTTATACTTATTAGGTGTTCACAAAATGTTCATTGGCTTATCACTTCATCAACTTCCCCACTACATACATTTGCTTTTTAAAGGCGGTCAAGATTGGAGCTCACATGCATGGGCGTTTATTACATTATTAGTTACAAGCATTGTACTCTATGCTATCATTGACCTATTACTTCATATTCCTTTCGAATAAATGATTCAGCCTGTTTACTTTCGTTCTTTTCCTTATTTTGTTTAGAGACTAATTTTTCATTTTTTGCAATATCTTTTCTAAAAACCCGTCAATTTGACGGGTCTTATAAGCTAGTATATATATATATAAAACTTGCATTAAAACCAACATTGTAAGACTACTGGTGGTAAGGCCATGGACAACATATCTTGTGCTTAGGTAGAAGACTTGACGACGTGTTCACCTTATTACCCTCATTATGTATGGCGCGTTTTAGGTGTTTTGAGAGGAGAACTTGGTTGTTCAGCCGACCGAGTTGTGGAAGTTGCGGTTGTATGTGTGTGATTTTGGTTTTTGTAAGGTATATTTTTGTTTAAGTGGGTTATGTTTTGGTGATGGTGTTGATTGTGTTATTGCACTATATTGGTGATGATGTTGGTTGTGAAAAGAGAAACTGGCATGACGTTAAGGTGACAATGATGATTTCGGTTACGTGATCTCTTACTACCGGTAGCCAAACAATTGGCTTGAAATTTAATTTCTAGGTTTGTATATTTCAATAAAATCGTCGGTGTTATTGGTCACGTGATATGGCATCTCAGTAGTTAAATTATTGTTTATTGTATGATAATTACTAACAAACTCGTAATCCGTTATTTTCTCAACCTTGGCGATCGATTGAAATTATTGTAAAAATATTTTTAATCGGTATACTAAGTCTATCTCGTTTTCACAAATAATGTCAATCATAATTCATTAGTTTCATCATCATGGTTAGTTTTTCTTATCATCAATTAAATGTAGTTAACTGTTAAGCTAATTGAATGGATAGGAAGAAATCAATTTTAAAGAGGGTGTTTGATTACAAAATTTAGTTTAGTTCAATATGGTTATGGGAAAGTGATGTAGAATGTTTATAAAAGGTTATTTTTGTGAAATGTTAGAAGTTTGATACCAGATATCTAGATTTAATAAAGATATTCATGAAAAGATCTAGTGTTTAACATTAAGGGTTACTATAAATAGGTTATGATATTTCATTGTTATCCAAGCAAAAAAAATTAAAAGTAAATGAATTTAATACGAGTTCTATATTTACTAAGTGCGTGCACTCCTTCAATCGATCTCCATAACACCCTTGTCCGCTTAAAACGTCTTTATGCCCTATTGTCATAAAACATATAGTATATACCTTAACATTCGCACATGTTTTACCCGCAAGTGCATTTCATCAATTCAAACATATCTTCAGTTTTCTAAAGTACAATTGAATGGTGCATTACCTATTAATACATTAGACATACCTCACAACGTCGTTTCATGGGGTTAAAAAAGTATTAAAAAAAAATCCTCCTGAACTATGTGAAAAGTTACAAAAATTACCTGGTATTTTTAGTTATTTACGGTTTTTTATATAACAAAATTAATTTGTCAAATATCTAATAGAAATTAGTGATTCCTTTATTAAAAAAAATATATATTAAAAAGGTCTTTAAATTGTGAACAAAGTAAGCCCAATATTACAATATTTTTACTAACTTTACAATTTTATAAAATATGTTGAAGTTTAATATATGTTTTCAAAAAATAAAATAATTTAAAATACACAATTAAACTATCTAATAATTTATAAAACTACCCTAAACTTTATTTTGTTTCATTTATAAATAATATATGTATAATTAATAAAAAAATTCAAACACACCTTTAAACTATGTAACAAGTTATGAAAAACTACATTAACCTTTTACTTTTTCTTTTTTATAAAACAAATTTTATTCATCAACTATCTAATAAATATTTAGCAGCTTCCCTATAAAAATATACTAATAAAGGTATTTTAATTTTTGAATAAAATGAGTCCAATATTGCAATGCTTTTGACTTATGTAAAATTTTATAAAAAAAATATATAATTAATATTTTAAAATCAACTTCTTATTTTTAGGTAATATGTCAAATGATTACAAATATTTGAATGATATAGACGGTAAATTCATTACAATAATCAATATTACTTTAAAGAAAAAGTTTTTATATATGTCTTATTTTTAATCTTTTATAATGTAAACTATTTTATTAAAATGAATTATTAATATATTAACTAAATATTTTTATAATTACGTTAGATCAATAGATAAAAAGTACAAATCGTGTTATACCATTTAGTTATATGGAAACGCACAAAATCAAATTATATAGATATATGCAATTTTTTTATGCAAAGAAGGTAAAGTGGTTTAAGTGGTCAAACAATATACCTTTACAACGTATGTATTTTATTTCACGTTAGAAAATATAACCATCTTAAAGAAAAGAAAAATAAAGACCGGAGATGGCAATTTTTTTAAACGGGTCAATCAGGAAAAACACTATCTTAAAGGTGAACGGGTCAAATGGGTTGTTTTGAAACAATAACCACTATAATCAAATCTGGCCTTTACCCAACCTACACATGTTGCCGGCTACAATAAAATAAATCAAAATAAAACTCTCTTTTTTAGTCCACTTGTCCATATTAAGTGAATGATCTAACTTATTACACCATCTGCCACGTGAAGAGATTCAAACCCTTTAACTACATTTTACTAAGCATGTAAATACTTGCATGAATGTGTTTAATACCTTTCTTGGCATTGCATTTGTGTCCTGACAAGACCAGTTTTGCTACTTTATTCCAAATTTTGCCATCAAATAGGTTAGCTGCTATTTTCATACGCATGTTCTCTTTCAGTTCCCACTTTTCGCTTTTCGGTTCTTGTCCTCCCTGGAATGAAGGAGTGCCTCCATCTCAACAAAGTAACAATCGTAGCAAAGTAACCATCTTGGTGTAATATAAGAAAAAATTATAGCAAGTGTGGAAAACTAGAAGGGGGGGGTTCAATAGTTTACCGCTTTTTAAATTAATTATCCTTTTGAAAACTTTCGTATAATCAAAGATTGAATCTAAGGTATACTTATCAAACATCCAAAGATATATGCAAAGATTTTATCAACGATATGATAAGTAGCAAGTAAGAATAAGTAAAGAAACGATCAAACCATGACACAAGTATTTATCGTGGTTCGGCTACAAGGAACTCTATTTTCCTTGCCCTACGTCCACGCCCCGAGTATCCAACTCGAGAGTTTCTTTCACTAGTCAACAAACTCCTTTCCCGGTGGAGAAACCTTTACAACGTCGCTTACACTTTTACCGACACTAAGCTAGATGTCGAGTTCTTTTACAAGTGTACAACCACTCCCATCGTCGCTTACACTTTTACCGACACTAAGCTAGATGTCGAGTTCTTTTGCAAGGGTACAACCACTCCCATCATCGCTTATACTTTTACCGACACTAAGCTAGATGTCGAGTTCTTTATACGGGTACAACCACTCCCTACACACTATGTATTTTGAGGCCTAAAATACTAACCGATCACTTCTACACATAATACAACTAACGTATAAACTACCGAAGTCTATACATAACAAAGATAACAAGTCTTGCAACTTATGAGTTGAAACTTGTAACTTCTTGGATGAACTTGTGAACTCCTTTGCTACATAAGAGAATCACACAAGTCAAATGTTACTTAGTTATATGAGAGGATATGTGAAT
>LBNU01002574.1:47975-60187 GCA_014162995.1 Artemisia annua | reverse complement strand
CCTAAACTTACATTTTTAAGTTTAACAAAACATTTTCGCCAAAGTATTTTTGTGTTTTTAAAGAAATGTTTTATTAAGAAAATATATTCAAAATTCAAACTTATAACAACTATATTTCCCCCCAAAACAGTTGAGTTTTCACCAGATAAGTTTTCACCACGTCAGGACAAAAATGGGAGCGTCTGTCGGGACGGTCCCTTAAAGTGGTCGGCGGTCCCTTAGTGATAAAGGACCGTCGCTTATTGAAGGGACCGCCAGCTCCTTCCTGTCGTGTATAAATAGTGAACTGTTCCCTTTAAGAAAAAAAAAGGTCTTCCACACACAAAAACTTTCTGTTTTATTTTTCTTTCTTCTTTGATCAATATAACATGTTGGTATATGTTTATAAGTGATTTCCTCTTCCACAAAGTGCAAGAGAAGAACTCTCGACGTAGATGAAGATTCGAGATGTTATAAGAGTCCACACACAAACGTAACAAGTGTTGCGGTTCTAGTCTTCCCTCTATTTCATTCTTGTAAATATTGTAAATACTTTCGACTTGTGTGTGAGTCGAGGGTGGAGTTATGTGTGTGAACTTGGAAGAAGATGAAGATCCAAAAAGTCTTGTAACTAGATTAGTTCATATATTTGTTGTGAGGAGAGTGATGTCCTAGTGTGTAGGTTAGGACTTAGTTGAGTCGTTGTGTGAAGGCTTTGATCGGGTGCAGATCCAAGTATGTCTTAGTGTGAAGGCTTAGATCGGGTGATGATCTAAGTGTGTCTCTAGTGTGAAGGCTTGGATTGGGTGAAGATCCAAGTATGCTATTTCTGTGAAGGCTTGGATTGGGTGAAGATCCAAGTTGGATAAGAGTGCTTGTTCGTGTGGCCACGTGGGCCTCGGAGTAGATTGGTTCTAGCTACGATTAGAACTCGACATTCCGCATAGTTTCATTAAATCTTGTGTAAGCTTGTGTACGGATTGCTCCGCCTGAAGGAGTGAGTTGATATAGTGATTGATAACTCTCAAGTGTGGTTCTCGGGGAGTGGAGTAGGACGAAGGAGTGAGCTTCGTGCCGAACCCCTATAAATCGCCGCGTCTCTTGGTTGTGTTCTTTCCTTACTCTTTACATTACTTGTTTGTTTATATTTGTTTGTAGCTTAATAGATATCACATAACAAGTAGAATTCAACAAGTTTGCAAAAGAATATTAATCGGACCTAAAAACAGCGAAACGTTTTAGCAAGTAAAAATAAACGGAGAAACTATTCAACCCTCCCCCCTCTAGTTTCTACAGATTGAAATGCAACAAGTATCATATCATTATTATACTAATTATGCCATTGTACATAGTGGTTATGAAGATTTATAAGGTGACCGGGACTAAAATTGACAGGTTAGGAAAGTGTTACGAGCCCTAAAATATATCTTGTCCTAAGTTCGGGTTTATAATATATTTATAGTCCAAAAATCCTATTGTGTAGATATGTGGTTATATTGTCCAAAATGAGTTATTGGTTTATTCCCGGAAGTGGGTCCTGCCATTTTGGGTAATTGTAAAATTTACCATGTGTTAACAAAATTTATAGTTTATATATTTTTAGGTTTGTAAAATAGTTTCATTATTTTTAGATGTTATAAAAATACTTTTGACTATTTTTAAGTTAATTTTGATGAGTTATAAAATTTTAGGCTAAGTGCGGGTTTTGAATAAAAGTGGGTATTCTTTACCAAAAATTCCGTTTCTCCTAAACTGTAAGGAGTTATATTACAAATTTTATATTTCTGGAAAGGTATTTAAGTATATTAATCATATTTCTAGGTCTTATAGCTCTAAAAATTATAAAACTTAAGTGAGATTACCATTACACCCTAATATGTCATGTCTGATCGGGACAACACCTAACAGTCCCACCATTTTTGTCATAAGTTGAGTTTCGTAACTCTTTTTAATGCTGGGTTTTCGGCTACGTTCAAGTTAAAGTGTAACCTACATTTCATAAAACTGGACCGAGTCTCAGAAATGATTAGACCTTTGAGCTTTTTACGTTTAGAATCTGGTGTACGTTTTTTGACTAGTTTTACCGTTTATTTTCTAGTAAATTCATCGGGTATCGTCTCACGATCAACCACCCGGTCAATCGAAGCTAAGAGATAGATCTACAGGCCTATATTTTTAGTTTAGATCTAAAGTCCACTGATTAGTGCAGTTAATTACGAAAATAGTCCCTAGTCCAAAAGGGTCTTTGCAAACTTAGTCCCAATCATAGTTTTTGGTAATTTAGGCTATGTACAATGCATAAATTATTATAATAAGCATATGAAACATGAAAAATCCATGAAATGAAATAGATATCTGTAGTGAAATAGAAAATATGGTGTGGTTTCTAACAAGGATGGAATGAAACCACAAGAAAACCAAGAACAAAGAGCACCAAGATGTAATCACCAAACCAATAAGCCTTCAAATCTTTCACCAAAACTTTTTGAGGACACAAAATTAGGAGACAAAAACCTTGTAAAAACTTCTTTAAAACATTGTGTAACTTCACAAATAAATCACTTGGATATGAGATTTTTGCACTAGCATCAACTATGGAGTATAGGCTTTCATTTTCTTTAATAACTTTTGGTAAAATTTGAGTTATGGATTGTGTTTTGAAGGTGTTTGTGCTCGTTAATATGGAGGAACAAGGAAGAAATTTTTGTGGTTTTGAGATCTAAAATTAGTGGTAATATGTTGGTTGTTTTGTGCTAATGGTTTTGGTTAATAATGGGAAACATGGAAGAGTAAGTGAGACAAGTGTCTCATGGTTTATACCATGATCGACCACCTCAAGTGTGAGGTGGTGATTTTGGTGATTTTTGGTGCTATTTTGCATAAAGTGTACCATTTATTTATTTTTATTTTTTTTAATAAGCATGGTTTTCGATTTTTTTGGTCGACTAATCCACGGGGTTTGAACCCACCGCCACACAGACTCAAACCAGGTGAAGTCCTTCCTTTTAAGGAGGTTGGCGTGGTCACTTAAGGTTGTTTGCACCTAGCAGGAATTGAACTTGAGACCTCACGCACTTTAGAGTGATAGTCACAAGCCCTTTTACCACTAGGCCACCCTTAAGTACCATTTAGTGTAGAGTTTGATCCCGGTAATTGCAAACGTGGAGTTTTTAAGACGCGAATAAAAACGGGTAATATAAAAATATAAAACTTACAAAAATATTAAAACTTGACATCAAAACCTATTTTTATATTTTTGGTGATCCTTGAGCTTGTTGGGTGATTATTTAATGTTTAAAGATTGAAACCGCGCAAAACGCGAAATGTGCAAAGTTTCAGTAAAAATAGAAAAGTAAGAATGAGATATTTAAATTATGATTGTAAGAAACTAAAATGCATAAAAATAGTTATAATGTATATTGAAAGGTGTCGGTTTAGATTAAATGTACCTTTAACAATGTACATAGAATAACCTATCTAGTTATCCGAAAGAGTGAATTTACTTAAAATAAAAATAATAAGCAATTTAAATAGTTAAATAATGATCTCAAAATTGTGAATTGTTACATTATAGCAAGTTAGTTTGACCCGACAATTGATAAATTTGTATTTGAAGTTTGATATATTTTTAATGATATCATATTATTCCTATGATTTTAATGAGTATAACTTACCAACATACTCCGTATAACAACAACATTGCTTATTGTAGTTGCATTTATATTTATAATAAATGTTGTATTAGTGTTGTTAATAGGAAAAGGAAGTGTTGTAATAGATGTCGGAAAGTGTTGCACTTGATGGGTGAAAGTGTTGTCATTGATTGTTGTTGTAAAACAATAAGTGTTGCACATAGGTGTTAAAAGTGTTGCATTTTTAAATACGAGCAACTCTTTTACAAAAGTGTTGCATATTATAACATTAGTGTTGCTTTAGACCTAAGGCAACGAAGCCTAAGGTGGCACTTGAAAAAGTGTTGCACCAGGCATTATGCAACATTTTTTTTGGCATAATACAACACTTTCCGAGTGTTGCTTTAGCCTCATTTAACAACGAACCAACATTCAATAACTAGGTTTCATTAGATCTAAGCAAACACTAGGTAATCTAAGCTAGCATGTTAATGTAAAGAAAAGACAAACAATTAACCAAACAACACATAGACATATTGAATAATTAAAGAAAGAACTTATCTTTAATTAAACATGGAAGAAAAGAGGGTTTGAAACCCTAAAAGATATGTAAAATTCTTACTAGGGTTTTGCTCCCAAGTTACACACCAAAGTTCCACACTTATGAATGAAAAATCGAAATATATATATAGAGATACACTGGTGACGGCGTCACGTTATAAGTCGTGACGCGTTCACGTGTAAATCATCTAAAAGTTTTCTGGAGCGTCACTTGCAATGTTTTCCACCTCTTGAATCTTCAAGTGACGACGTCACCTTGTAATGTGTGACGCCGTCAGGTGTAATTTTCTTACTTGTTTCTTGATTTTGTCGTTTTCTTCACTTTTAACTCCAAAAACGTCCAAAATGCTCCATTTTCCAGAATTCCTGTTCCAAGTACCTAAAATGAGAAAAGAAGCGATTTGAGGTAATATTTGACTATATACTTACGATCTAGGGCTTAAATGACCCCCTAAAAGTGTGTCAAATAAATCCTTATCACCTGACAAAGTTCTTAGTACAAAAATATTCATCAAGTGCTTTAAAAGAAGTAATAATGGTGTTAAATCTAGCAAATGCACTATCAATGATTTCATCTTCGGGGATAACAAATTGTTCATATTGTTTAACAAGAAGCTCAATTTTGTTATCATTGACTTGTGAATTTCCTTGATGAGTGATTATCAATGATTGCAAAATTTCTTTAGCGGTTTTACACATAAAGACTCTTTCATATTCTTTTCTAGATAAAGCATTGTAAAGCATCATATTAGCTTCATTGTTTTTAGCAATTAATTTATTTTGATCTTCACTATGTTTAGTAAGTGAACTATCCTCATCCCGACCACTTGCAATATCTTTAAATGTAGCTTTGTGATCACCATCTATAATTATATACCAAAGATCTATGTCTTTAGATTTCACATAAGTTTCAAAGCGGTTTTTCCAATATATAAAACCATTTGGTTCAAATAGTGGTGGTCTTTGCATAGATTGCCCTTCTTTGAGGTTTTCAAAATTCATGGATCATTCAAAGTTTTAAAATACAATATATTTTAAAAAGCTTGAGTAACATAGCTCCTGATGCCAATTGTGGAAAAGTAGAAGGGGGTTGAATAGTTTTACCATTTTTAATTTTAATTTGCTTTGAAAACAATACATGATATCAACTAATGCAAATAATAAAATGATAAGTAAAGTGCAAATAAAGAAAGAAACGATCAAACCAAAACACGGATGTTTATAGTGGTTCGGTCTACAAGGACTCTTTTTCCTTGCCCTACTCCACTCTCCGAGTATCCAACTTGAGAGTATCCTTCACTAATCAAGAAGCTCCTTTATCCGGCAGAGAAAACCTTACACATCGCTTACACAAAATTACCGACACAAAGCTAAATGACGAGTTCTTTTACAAGGGTACAACCCCTCCCGTCACTCTTTGTATTTTGAGGACTAAAATACTAACCGATCACTACAGAAAGTCTATAATTTTTTGGTACAAACAATGATGTATGAATAACAACAAATTCACACAACACACATGAATAAGCCTTGCAACGTTTTGTTGAAGCTTGAAATGATTTGATCTTCTTGCTGCAAAGAAGTTCATTAAAATGAAATATGTATGAGTTAGATATATATGAGAGAATGTATGATGTTGTTTATGCTTGTAAGTGATGAGAAATCATCAATGTGGCGCTTGCTCTATTTATAGGCAAAACAGCCTGAGCAAGCCACGGATTGGGCGGAACCAATTCTTTGGTTCCATCCTTGTTGTCGTTTGGTTCCGCCAGAACCTGTCAAAAAATCTTCAAGGATCTTGATCAAATCTAACCAAAATATTTCCATATCTTTCCAAGGATTCTTTGAGTGATGATCTTAACAAAATATTCATGATATCTTACAATGATCTTACAAAGATATCAAAGTGATGCAAGTCATGATGTAATCATACATTTCCAATTTTAGAATTAAACTATAATTGATGAGATCAAATAAGTACATTATATTATCATCATTTGTCCTATATAATTGACTTGTTTTATTATATTTAATATGAGAATCGATACTTAATTGTTTACTTTAGTAATTCTCAGGTTAAAACAAGCAATTGGTGAAACTTGGCGATTTTGGACGAAATATGGAGCAAAATGATCAAGATGGAAAAGTCTATTGAAATCCAGGAGATATGCTGCATCATTCTAGACAGATGCACCGTACTATCATACTTAGATGAATTCGAAGACCATTTCCTGAGTTTGAAGAATGCGCCGCATCAGATTATATCATGCGCCGCATATGAAACTTTGGTCAACGAAGAAGATCTAACTTGTTCTACTCCAGATACGCCGCATTACATTATCGACATGCGCCGTATCTATATCAAGACTTCACCAAATAGGATTCAAGATACTGAAGGACATGCGCCGCATAAAGATTCAGGTTACGCCGCATCTGAAGACGGTGTACGAATATTCCAGAATATATTAATCTTGGACCCCACACGAAGTTAAGTACATGCGCCGCATCTACTTATGTGATGCGCCGCATCGAGCCCTCAGACAGAACCTATAAATACTCAAAGAGTCAGACGAATTTTATGTGACAAAAAGTATATCAAAACCCTAAGAGACGAATTCAGAAAACTTGACAACACAAGACACACCACCATTGAGGATCTAAGAGCAGTAAGAAGGTCCTGCATGTATTTAATTCATTAAGTAGTTTTGTTTTATTTGTAATAGTAAGCTTTAATTTATCAGGATTAATGGGCTTGTGGCCACCATACTGCTCCCCTTAAAATTGCTTCCCCATCAATTAAAGTTTATATGTTGATGTTTTTGGTGACTTGTATATGTGCATTGATAACCTTTGTGTCTAGCTGATTTTGCTTGGGCTGACATACCCCCTCCTCGCCTACTTATCTAGTGTCTAGAAAGTGGGATATGCCTAAGTGATCATTAAGAGTTTACTCGCCTATATTTATGATTCAACGAGACAGATTAGATTACGATACACAACATATAAAACTAGCTATAAAACAAGTGACAAGCTATTTAATCATCAGGACAGGCCTTCTATCTGTATCTATTATCTATTTGTGTACGTGTTAGCCATTCGCTGATTTGTTCTCATTAGTTTAATTTACTGTCTAATTAACCAAATCGTGCTAGTCTCTCAAACAAAACCCCCTTGCATTAGATTAGATTGTAAAACTAACTTAGGATATTAAAATACTGATAGATAAACTAGGATTTACGTGCCACACTTAGTGATCGACACTCTGCTTACCACTATATACATATTGATTGGATACATTATCCGTTAGTGTGTCTGTTATAGGATAAGTCGGCTAAATATAAATGTAAAACTTGAAATAGGCAATCACCCTATACTACACCATGACACGCTGCACACATCAAGTTTTTGGCGCCGCTGCCGGGGAATGAATTGTTAAAACCTGTTTATATTTATATTTTAATTAGGTTTTCTAACTTTTTAGATTTTTAGGTTTTTAGTTTTTAGTTTTTAGTTGCTCATTTTGTTGTATATGTTAGGAATCATCCTAACACGTAAATGAAACGACATCTACGGGATTACATTAGCTATCTTGATTGAGCCAAAACACAAGGACTTGTTATGTAATATTGCAATAGTATATTTGTGTTATGCTATATAAGCCCTCCTAGGCTTCACTAAGAGGGTGAGACTTGTGTGTGTAATTTTCATCTTTCTTATTATCAATAAAACACTTATTTTTCCCTTCTCTCTCTACTCACTCTCTCTAACCATGGAAGTTATCTTCTTCCATCAAACCCGACCTCCCGAATCACATAATCAATAATAAAACACGACCCTAACAATTGGTATAAGGAGCCAAGGTTATATCATATTGGTTGATTTTGTCGATTTTTTTTCTTGTCAAAAACGTCATATCTTGAGCTGTTAAACCAAAGTCTTTTGACTGTTTTTACTATCTTTGGGTTTAATAGTTTTTTAAAGTGTATTAAATCTATGTTACCATGGCCTTAACTGTTTCTTATAGTTTTTTTGTTAATAACAAGATTTATTCAGATCTGGTATTGTTTCCAACTCTCCCATGATATATATTCAGTCAGATTTGGTAGGTTTCATGGTCTCATACTTTTTGGTTACCATAACGTGGTCTCGAAACAATGGTTGAAAGATTGGTCAGAATTTATGGTCGGAAAAGTCGCCGGAAGAATGGTCAGAATTTCTTCTAAAGAAATTTTCGAATAGCAAAACCCTAGATTTTTCGAATAGCCTTTTCGAATAGATTTTTCGAATACGTTTTTTCGAATAGTCATTTTTCGAATAGAGGATTTTTCGAATAGTCATTTTTCGAATAGGCTCAAACTTTTTTCAAATGACTCAGTTTTTTCGAATAGGCTCATAATATTTCGAATAGCCAAAATTTCGAATGAAGGACAGAAAAATAAATGAAGAGATGCGTTGACCAAACAACTTTGACCTAAACCATTTACCGACTCGTTATAACCTCAGATCAGATCTTCATCGGTCAAACAATGACCTCAGATCTATACCATCTTCATGTTAGACGAATATTCTAGATAGCTTGATTTGTGTAATTATCCTAATGTGATTGATTTATATTAGCTTGATTGTAGGCATTATCCATTTACCTTATTTAGCCTACTTTGTAATCTTTATATGTACGTCATTCTTTGGCATTGTAATGAGAGAAATCAAGACACAATATTTAACATTTATCTCAATATCCTTCATGGTATCAAGAGCCTTTATCATCCGATCCTAGCAAAACTAAACTATTCCGCTGCCGCCTGGCCACCGGCTACATGCCGGAGGTTCGGAAGGCTCCCTTTAAACCTTAACCCTATGTAAGTGCTATAAGAAATCCCACCCAACCTAATGTAAGTGATATAATAAACCCCACCCATGATGTTTATTTGTGAGGTGGATCTTTATGTTTTTCTAAGGAAAAACATGCCCCATTTGATTGGAAGGTTCTTTGGGGGTTGAAGTTTTAGAACCAACTTTCATTTTCTTTTAGTTGTAATTACCTTTGTTTTAGTGCAGGGGATACTTTGGATTATCCCATTTGTTTTAGTAGTAGGGGATACTTTGGATTATCGCGTTTATTTTAGTTGTAGGGGATACTTTGGGTTATCCCGTTTGATCAAGATACTTTGGTTTATCTTGTTTGGTAAGGGATACTTTGGTTTATCCCATTTGGTCAGGATACTTTGGTTTATCCTGTTTGGTTCGGATACTTTGGTTTATCCGGTTTGTTGCGTGTTTACATCTGCTTTATTTGAATAATTTCGCTCCAGCCTGAGTGTCCGGTGTCCTCCCGCTCCGACTGCGGGGGAGTGTAAGACGAATATTCTAGATAGCTTGATTTGTGTAATTATCATAATGTGATTGATTTGTATTAGCTTGATTGTAGGCATTATCCATTTACCTTATTTAGCCTACTTTGTAATCTTTATATGTACGCCATTCTTTGGCATTGTAATGAGAGAAATCAAGACACAATCATTTAACATTTATCTCAATATCCTTCCCTTCACTGGTCCATAACGAAAAAGTAAAACAAAAAGGAAAAGACAAAACTAAACAAATCTAGATCATATCTTAACATACCATCACAGCCACGAACAACTAAACCCATATCCAAAAACCAAATACATTCTATCCTAAATCCCATATCCAACAACAAACAAATCAAACCACATCATCTCCCCAACCAAAATCTGAACTTTAAATGAATGAACAAAAATATGAAAGATCTCAGTTCTTATTTCGTGATTTCTAAAGTAACATCAAACCATCAAAGGTCCATCACACGAACATATTTATCCTCATCGATCTATAATTTTGAAGTTAACTCTTCATTATTCTTATACGACACAAAAAGATAAGTAAAATAACAAATTTGTCATCCACATTATCTTTGGTTCGATTCAAGAAAACAACAAATCTATACGAAACTGAATAAGCTAAAGTTAGAACAACTTTGTTATACTTTTCTTTGTTTCGATATGATAAACAAAAGTGTTAGGACCTAAGTTTATCAACATTTAATCAAGTCTCGGTTATTTCAGTATTTGTAATAGGTTGCTAGAATATTTAACTTATCATGTAAACGTGTAAAGTCCATTACACGTCCAAGGGGCCTTAAGCCCACATGTTTAAGAAAGGAAGGAATAGGGAAGTGTTGCCCTAGCTCCTCTCCTATAAATAGGACTCTCATGTAATCCTATTTCTTGTTGCTTATTTCATTTACATAAGGAAACTCTTGCACTTTTATTCTTCATATTTGATCTAATCAACCAAACTCTATTTCTCATCTTATTTCTATCAAATCAATACTTGTGTTTACAATATGGTGACCTAACAAGTGGTATCAATCGCTAGAAGAAGGTAAAACTTTTATTTTTGTAGCTAACGAACCTTAAACTTCTTTTTTAGTCGTTATTTTTTTGATAAAGTTTGTTACTTTCTTGTTTGTTTCGTGTTTTTATCACATCTTTTTCATCAAAACTTGTGTTACAAACTCAAACAACCAACAAAGTTTCAAAATTTCTCAAAAACTTTTAGATTCGTAGTTTTGTACAATTTTTCGAAATTTTCAAATTTTTTAAAAGTTGTTATAGTTTGCAACTTTCTTTAAGATTTCATCATTTTAAGGTTATTTGTACAAGAATCTTGGATTAAAAATGTGTTTTTGGCTTGCTTTTTACAAAAACAAAAATTTGCCTAGTTTTGACAAGTTTTCGAAATCTTTAGACCCTAAACTTTCGAGATCTTTGCTCTTTGCTCCTAAGGTGTTTCCGTTGCTTACGCAGTGCTTTTCTCTCTTGTATAAGAAAGAAAAGACTTCGACACGTTGGATATTATCGAGCTTGTATAATCTCGATAATTTTTGGTATATTTTTTCGAAAACTTGTACAAGTTTTGAGATCTTTCCCAACTTTTCGAAATCTTCTGATTTTCGAGAACTTTGGATATTTTTCGAAATCTTTTCATAATTTTTCGAGAACTTTGCTAAACCCACAAAACTCAAAGATTTCGAAAATTCTTAACATTTTTCTCGATAATTATGTTTTTTTGAGAACTTTTGTAAATTTTCGAGAACTTTGGTAATTTATCGAGAACTTTGGACTTTGACTGTTTTTCGAGATATTCTTCAACAAAGTTTTGAGAACACACTTGGGAAAGTTTTCAAGGCTTGGCATAACACTTATACCTTCTGCAAGATCCATTTACACACAAGTCTTTCATCATGTCTCAACCACCGTACTACAACTTTCCTCATCAGCAACCCTATCATCAAACACAATTGTTTCGTCAACAAGAACAACAATATCAACAACAACAACCTCAACAATCATATCCATATAATCAAATGGTCTCTCAACAACATGTCATGATGCATCAACATCAACAACTGCCTCAACCTCCACCATTTCCAATGCAACAAATCACTCAACCGTCGAAACAAACTCATTGGTTTGACCAAATGTGTGAAGTAATCACTACTCAACAATCAAGACATGAAGCAGGTTCACTTGACACGCCACCTATGCTCACACCCGGTAATTATGTTCAGTGGTCAAGTCGATTCCTAAGATTTCTTGAACTCAAGAAACCACATGGCAAATACATGAGACAGGTTATCAATGAAGGTCCATTTGTAACACCGACTAACCTTGTCCCTGGTAATCCTAATGCTGATCCACCCATACCGGACTCACACAGACCTCTTACTGATGCTCAACTTACTGCTGAGCAATTACTTCACAAAGAAGCAGATGAATATGCCATGATTTACATTCTTCAAGGCATACCTAATCCAATTTTTCGCAGTGTTGATGCTCAGAAAACGGCTAAGGCTATGTGGGAACATGTTCATCTTCTAATGGAAGGAACTCAGTTGAATCAGGAGGACATGGAGTCAAAACTTTACATGGAATACACACATTTCATGATTGAGCCAATGGAATCACTTGAGTCATACTATCACCGCTTCACGAACATCGTTAATGACCTCGATAG
>LBNU01002574.1:31936-45456 GCA_014162995.1 Artemisia annua | reverse complement strand
ATAATAATATGCCCCCAAGATAGGTTTTTGCCAGTAACCTATGTCAGCAAAATAATGTGCGTATGGTAGTTTTCTCCAACGACCAAACGGGGATTGTCAGTCCCTAATAGATCTATCCACAGTTATTTACGTTCACCCTGTAAGTGATTAAGGTTCATGATCGAGGATCTTTTGGCAATAGCTACTTGAGCAATAATAACGGTCAGCCGGTATATCAATACCAATAAAAGACTTATGTTCGGTTTTTAAGCATGTTTCTCCCCACATAAAACAGTTAAAAAGTGGGCTATGAACTCACCTTAGTGGTACAGTAGATGTAGTGGTATCGTAAACTGATGAGTGCTCAAACACTCATCATTTTTGGTCAAATCTGAGCTGCAAAACATTTTAAAACACTCAAAAACGCATCAAAATACAGAAAATATCCAAGAATCGTGTTTTATATGTCTCAAATGCAAAACGTTTAAAAACAAATGAAAAACGAACAAAGTTTGCATAATTGGCAGTTTCAGTCCCCCAACTTTCAAAGATTGGCAAAACTAGTCCCTGAAGTTCAAAATTTTGGAGTTTTATCATTCAAGGTCCCTGAAATATTCTAAGTTGTCAAAATTGGTCCTTGAATGAATTTTTGGATGAATGGCAGAAAAGGTCCCTCAACTTATGAAATTGTCAAAAATGGTCCTTGGGTATTTCAAATTTGGAAAATAACATTTAAGGTATTTGGGTTATTCAACTTGGCAGGAATGGTCCTTGTGTTAACTTTTGGAAAGTTGCATAAAACACCCCTGAAAAACAGAAAATTACATATATGGTCCTTATGGTTATACAAGCTACAAAACAAACGGCCCTTATGTATTACTAAGCCCAACACCTAAACCCTTTTACCCTTGGCCCATTCCCATCTCCCAGGCCCAACCCCTTTTCATAAAAAAAACTTCCACCCCGTTTTTATTACTCCCTCCCTCACTTATATAAATTAAAGGGATTGATTATGAAAGGCTTGATAGTCTAAGGTCTCAACTCGTGCTATGTGATGAGGATGTGAGAAGAGGATGCAAAAGCACTTCTGACTTATCATGTGGATTCTTTAAGGGCGTTAGTAGGCTGAGTTCTAGATATCAAGATGATCCTTTCGATTTCAAGGACCCAAAATACCTCCACTATGATAGTAATTATGATAGAGGTTCGGGTGACGACCTAGAAACCGTGACCAGCGATGGAGTCACGTAATGTACGGTGACTTTGAGTCTAGCTACAAGACTCGTTAATAAAGAAAAGCGCTTCTTGGGAGGCAACCCAAGCTTTATTTGCTTTGTGTTTATTTATTTGTTTGATTTTCTTTGTTTCCGTATGGATGTAATTTTTCTTGTTATTGATTCAAGCTTCAAAAACTAACTTGTGAAAATGCTTTATTTTGTTTTTAACTTCGTCTTAACTACATATAAAGGTATTTTGCAAAAGATAAGTGCAAGGGAAATCTAAATCGGTTTATAAGAACGAATGAACATGAATCATAACTATGTAAATTAACATACATATTAGTTCTTGTTTGAGTCAAATACTTGTATCGAGTCATAATGATATTTTTGCAGGAATTCCAGGAAGTAAGGTATAGTTTTTCCAGAAATTTTCCGGAAACTTAACATGAGAATTCCGTCAGATCATTTCTGACGGCGTCAGGCATTATAACATGACGGCGTCAGGCAGTAATTTTCTGAAATTTTTGAAAGTTTTGTTTTTCTTCCAGAATCATAAAAAGTTTTGTTAATTCTCTAACTTATAATCTCCAGGAATTCTGCAAAACCATTCATTCCACAAGCATTATATCCTATTATAGATTATACCGCCGATTTTACGCGAGGTTCGCCTTTATTATTTTTCAGGTTAACAGGTTATTTTGGATAAGGAGATGATTTATATTTCGGAAGGGAAGCTTTGAGCGTTCATCTTTCTTGGAAGAAGATCTAACCATGTTACCTCACTATCCACACCAAACGAATCAGGGGAGTATTTGTTTCATTCTTTCATTTTCATTACTTTTACATCTTTTATGTGAACATTGGGGACAATGTTCGGTTTAAGTGTAAGGGGGGTAAATGAAGACACCTTAGAGAATGCAATTGCGCTTGATTTTTGTTTGTTTGATAGTAAATTTGTAATAAAACCGAGAGAAATATTTGTTAGGGCAATTTTAGCGCCAATTTAAAATTTTTTACAACATTTAGAAGTGAAACTTTGGTCCTAATAAGCGTCTCATGGATAGGAAATTATATGACTAGCAAAAAAACCGTACCACTAAAAAATTTTCCACCCCAAATATGTGAGGTTCGCCCCTAGAATTGGTAGGAAAAGCATTTATGCTATGATGTGTGTACCGGTAGCACTTAGATTCTAGAACTTGCGTTAGGACCATCTCAAATCCACAAGTGAGACTACATTCGTGTAGTTAGATCTACTACATGATAAGAGGCATTAGGATTAACCCCTTGTTTTACACCCGTGTTTTTGTTATAATTACATTGGCTACATTGGTCAAGTAATTCTCCCACACCCTTTGCGTTGTACCCATTTTTGGTACACGATACCCCTAGTACACCCCTCAGAGCCTATCTTTTCGTTTCGACCTTTGAGCATCTTACTCAAAGTGAGAATTTGTTACACCCCACTTAAATGTACACCCAAATCGCCTTAGCCTACCTTGTATGCACTCATCTTTAGTGCATTATTGTGACAACATTTGTGTTAAACCCTTTGTTAATTATCTAATTGATTACATGGTTGCTAAGTCGAGTCATATCTTGTACATATTGTTTTGGGACGATTGGGACTCATGGGTAAAGTACTAGTTTAATGGAGTAATGGGGAAGAACATCATTATTACCCCCATATGTGCTAAATATTTTAAAAAGTACTCCAAGTGTTTCGATTATCTTAATTCGAGTCATTAGATTAGTTATTTGTAAAGTATGTAAAAGTTCAAGTGTAAGGGGAGAACCGAGGCCCCTATGATGTATTATTTTGGATGGTAGGGCAAGAGTGTATGCAAAAAAAATAAAAAAAAAATAAATAAATAAATAAATAAATAAAACGAAAAAATCAAGAAAAATAAAAAAAAATGAGAAAAAGAGAAGTAGAAAAAACATACGGACTACCATCCCGTTTCTTTTTATGTTTGTTTATGTTTTTGTTATTTCGTTTTTAGCTTAAGTTGAGTCGAGTCTTGGCTTAGCAACATTGTATAGTACATGTATTTGATCATGATAATTAACTTGCCACCAGTAAAATACCCTTTATTCCAACCAAACCGTGTTTATCATATCCCTACACCTTACATTACAACCCTTTGGAAAGCCCTCTTTGATAGTTTATCTTAGGTGCTTACGCCTAGTGGAGGAGTAATTGATCCTCTCCCAAGCCTATGGTAATCTATTTGCTATGACAGGTAGTGAGTGATTTTATTCCATTTCAAATGTAGTTGTATAGGTTTATAACACCCGAGAGATGAGAGTATCCAAACACTATTTGTGAGGTGCTAGTGTATGATTTCCGTGCTTATTATGATTAGGGTCGAGTAACTATTTGTTGTAATTACTTTTATATTAGTGTTAAATGACCCCTAACTCATATTTTGATTGGAATAAAAGCCTATTTGCTTGAGGACAAGCAAATCTCAAGTGTAAGGGTATTTGATGAGGTGAAAAGTGTACCCGTTTTAGGGGGTCATTTAAGCCCTAATTCGTGTTAATATGATCAAATATTGCCCTAAATCGTTCCTTTTGTCATTTTAGGTACTTTTGAGAAGAATTCTGGAAAACACATCATTTTGGACGTTTTTGGAGCATAAAGTGAAGAAAACGACAAAGTCTCAAAAGAATGCTGGAAATCCTTCCTGACGGCGTCAGAGTCACAAGGTGACGCCGTCAGCCAACCAAGACAAAGGAGTGGATTCTGACTATACGTGACGCCCTAAGAAGAAAATGTGATGTTTACACCTGACGGCGTCAGGTGTTAATAATCCTAGGCCGTCAGGTGTAATGTTAAAGAGTGACGGCCCAGAGCAAGTTTACAAGTGACGGCGTCAGAAGTAGATCTAGGCCATCCGAGAACCCTAATGGCGGCGAGCTGACGGCGTCAGAGCGTATAAGCTGACGCCGTCAGAGTGTATTTTCTATATATACTTTTCTATTTTTCATTCATTAGTGTGCAACTTTTTGGGAACAAACCCTAGACGATTTTGACAGCTTTTTCAAGGGTTTTTCACCCTTGATTCTTCCATGTTCAATTAAAGATAAGTCTCCATTCAAATTAATCAATATGTCTATGTGTTGGTTAATTATATCTTATGCTTGTCTTTCAATTAACATGCTAGGCTAGATTTATTTTGTGTTTGCTTAGATCTAATGAAACCTAACTATTGATTATTGGTTGTTGGTGTGTTATTACTTGTATTGGATGATTGTTTATCGATGTTAGGCTTAAGAAAACTGGCTAACCTCCTATACGGTAACTTGCTTGAACGTCTTAAGAAACATGAACCAATGCGTACTAGGTTTTTATGGTTGTATTTAATGCATGAGCGAATTCTAATGATCCCATGTTAGGAGCTTCTAGCAGGCTCGACATAGGAGTGAAGTAGGAGCTTATAGAGTTGGGGAAGTACGTACGCCACCCCACGAATGGTATTAAGGAATACACCCGTCATCCACGCAATTAATACACACTAATTAACCGGTAAAAGATAGTTAGGGAGTAAGGAAATCTAAGTAAACACACTTGTCTCCATATAAGTTTCACAACCTTTTATTTTCTTGTTATTTTATTTTAATTGCAATAGTAGTTTTTGGGTTAGTTGACTAGCAACTAATTCCGCCCACTCCTTCAAACCCGAGATTTTACTTGCTTTCAAAAAATATAAAAATACAAAAATAATCATCCCTCATCCTTAGACCTATTAGAGTAGTTTTTCATACCTAACGAACACTATTCCCTGTGAGAGAACGATCAATCCCCCGTACTTACCACTACACTATACTACATCGGTCAGGTACACTGCCTGGTGGGATTGCAAGCTTCTCAAGATCCCTTGAGAGGTAAAACCTGTTGCGTGGTCGCAATCCCGCGTTATCAGCAGCCAAATCTTGAAACCTCCTGATATATGCCTCAATATCATTTCCCACCGTCACTAGATCATAAAACTCGGTCTCCAACTTTTTCACTTCCGTGCGGGGACAAAACTTCTTAGTCAGTAACTTCTTGAATTCATCCCATGTAAGCTTGTAAGCATTTTCCATTTCCATGGGCTTTGCATAAGAATTCCACCATGACATAGCTTCATCGAGAAGTGTACTAACAGCAAATTTTACCTTGGATTCCTCGGGACAATTGCGTAGATGAAATACATATTCGGTATGCTCAAACCAACGGATCATAGCAATGGCTCCTTCAGTGCCTTTGAATTTTATAGGATCACCACTTTTGAAGTCCTTGTACGTACACTTACGTCCATTAGCTCCATTACTAGCTTGCCCAGACGTCTCTACCTGAGAAGCGGCCTCAGCAGCTCTTGCAGCTACAGACAAAAAGCTCTTTCAACCACTAGTGCCTCAGCTATACTATCCTTAACAAGTTTTCGGATAGCAGCTTGTGTCATGGCCGGTGCAGCCGGTGCAGCTTTATCTTTCTTCGGTGGCATAATTCTGATAAAGCACAACGGAATACAACAATGAGAAATCATACTAGAATTGATCATCGTACAAAATATATACAACCACGACATGTATATATATCCACAACAAGTATAAATACAACCACAACATGTATAAATACAATCACAATAAGGAAACAACCATGAAACATCATAAATATAATCACAACACATGAATATAATACATGAAAATTTCGGCCTACATGGACCGATATCATAGATAGCACAACAATTCCTACATAGTAGAGTCATACTTGATACATTTGTTTGTACAACAACCAAAAGATAACAAGTTCTTTAAACTATGTCCCACACCTCGGGACTAGGATAATAGTAAAAGCTAACATAATATAAGTCGATGTTAGGCGCCTCCGGGTGCTCCACCTGATCCACCCCTAAGACGGCGGATCTCCCTGTCCATCATAACAACCATCTCCTCCAAGTGCTCAACTCGAACCTGAAGGGCAGCCTCCCTGCTCTCGACAATCGCCAACCTGTCCCGAACTAATGCTAACTCATGTGCCTGTCGTCCCTGCTCCTCCTGGGACATCTGTGCTCTATCATATAACTCTGGCAACTCATCCCTCAACTGAGCAATACGCTCATGATCCTCCATCTGTCGTGTCTCCAACCCCTGATAAGACACATCAATAGCAACCCTACCTATGACTAAACCCTCAACCTCCTCCTCGACCTCCTTGAGTCGACTAGAAAGGATCTCATCTACCCGGTACCTCAACCTATCGATCTGACCCTGTTGGTCTCTTAATTTGGCATCCAGAGTGATAGCAGTAGGCTCTCTCGCGGCAGCTGCTCGAGAGCTCTCACCTATATGATACTGTGTAGGTGGTGGAATATCTGAGGTCTCAGTAGTGGGTGGTGATGGGGTGGTGAACCTCGCACGCTTCTTGAGCGGCAAGTGTAGGGTAGGTGTAGGAGCAGTGCTAGGTATAACTGATGGTGATGGAGGTGTATGAATAGTGGGTATCCTAGAAGTTGGGGTAACAAGGCGTACACTCTTCCTAGCTGTCTGGCGCGTCTTGCGACGGCGGACTGGAAGAGTCTGTCCTGAGTGAACAGAAGTAGTATGAGGTGATGAAGCTGAAGGTGCAAGTAAAACTGATGGTGGTGCAATGGGGGATATCTGAGGAGTGGGGGCAACCTCATCCTCCTCAAAGGCCTCAGTGTCCTCTCCAGATGCCAAGAGTGGTGACTGTGGTGCTGGATGAACAGGTGGTGCAATAGCAGTGGAGGACGACATGGCATCCTCAATGTTAGTGTCCGAAGAGAGTATGATAAGGTGTGAATCTGAAGACATATCTCTGTGACAATCATGTGAAATGAAATGAATAACCCAAGTAATGAAATCACATAAATAATGAATATGCACTTATGATGTAATGATGAGATGCTATCGTGGGGTAGTTATAGTCTAGGGTATAAGGACAACCTAGTTCGCTATAACCTGGCTCTGATACCAATCTGTCACGCCCTGAATTTACCTGAACAGCAGCGGAATGGAATACCTGGGTGTAACGTTCATGGCATCTCATACAAGGTTATATTGAACGACCTAAAATGTCGTTTAGAAAAATACATTGTTTGATCATTAAAAACATACAAAATAAGGTCCCAAAAGATGTTGCAAGTTTATGAAAAACAAGTTCAACAAGATCAAACGTTACATAAGTGCATGAAATAAAAGGTGAGACGCGTCGACTCCGCGACTCCATGTAGGTCCAAAATGCATGCCAACATGAGCTACTTTAATTACCTGAAAATACATTGCTAAAACGGTCAACAATAATGTTGGTGAGATCCATAGGTTTATAAAAATGAAATGTGATACGGTAATCTCAAGTATAAAGTGTGTCACACCCCGCCAAGGCGGAAACGCGAGTGTGTAACTTCATGGATATCATCACTAACACATGGTGTCTAAATAGAGAAATACTACATGCACATAAATAGAGCAAGGTACAAACACGAAGTGTTGTAACAATACCCCAAGGTAAACTAACCAAAACAAAATCCAAAGGTATCTTCCACAAAGTCAAACAAATTCATATCCAGACATATAGATAATTCATTCTCGAATGCAACAAAGTCTCTTCTAGTCGCTTCCTTCTATCTTATCCTTAGAATGCTCACCTGAAAATGATGCGTAAAACGTCAACATAATGTTGGTGAGATTCGTAGGTTTAAGACATACAATCACTCTCAAAACAACCAGTTCACTGTGATTATAAAACATAGCTGGACAAATAAATATAGTTATCATATAAGCTAACATGAAATCACACAATAAAAGGCAACCATTGGGACGGAATGTGCCCACCGATCCAAATTCACAACATCTGGGTCGGAACGTGACCCCCCGATCCAAATTCACAACATCCGGGCCGGAACGTGACCCCCGCTCCCAAATAATATCATCAATTAGGTCGCATGCGCGAGCAACAGGATAAGCATCCTCCCAATTGGATCCCATTATAACCATACAACATAACAGTGAGTAGGAGTATTACTCTCCAATTGGATACTCCCCCCAATTGGACATCAATTAGGTCGCATGCGCGAACAACAGGATAAGCATCCTCCCAATTGGATCCCATTATAACCACATAACATAATAGTGAGTAGGAGTATTACTCTCCAATTGGATACTCCCCCCCAATTGGACCACACAACATTCATCACATAGCATTCATACAATAACATTATAAGTCCAAGCCTTTTAATTCACACATAATCACAGTAACTCAAACCATTTAAGACAAGCATCATTCCCATCGCAAGTTTAAAACAAAGTAAAAAGTATGGGACTATGAACTCACCTCAACTTTGCAGCTTCCAACAAATAACAATCACAAATCTATACAACACAAATAAGTTCACGTTACACATGGTCAAGCTAAAAGCTATAACCCATGCAATACTCATATGATGGATGTCTAAGGTTCATATGACCCATCATGGGTCTCCTAGACTCCATACCAAACACTACCAATCACTAATGCTCACTAAATCCCTTGCACTTATAATTTCAGAAAACGCAGAATTTTGGGGTACATTCACCCACATAAAATAATGACAATTAAAGCTTAACAACTCACACCAAAAATTTACCATGGTCTCTCATAAGCATACAAGCCAATCCCAGACGGCCATGTCCAAATTCGGATCTGAACGCACACCAAAAAGTTTTGATTAAAATAAAATACTTCTACAACTTTTTATCGCGAATCCTTTTCGTGGGAGTCTAAGATAACCTAAAACTCAACTTTCCCAGAAGGGCTAACCTTAATATCAATTTTTCACCCACAAATCACTATCAAACTTTTACCCAAATTCTGTCCCGGTTTAACAGCTTTAACACCTTAACTTGTAGAAATCAAAAGACTAACTTCCCGACCTCGAAATCAATCGTGGTTGGACTTTATGGAAAGCTCTTCCTCTGAACTACAACTTAGACTCAAAATTCGTGATCTAACTCATTTCAATCTATTAAATATCTTCATATCTTTACAGCACTATGTTTCTGTCCAAACCCTAACTCATTAACTAACGCGTTTAATGACCAAATCTCTTTACCAATCATCATAATATTATTAACCAATGATCCCAACATGTTTAACATCATTAATTTACAGAAGTTTACAAACCCTAGATCCATCATAATTAATATTACATAAATTAGAATAATAATTAAACAATTGAACATGTGTTTTTAAGAATTATACCTTGATCTTTGATTTTTGCTTCAAGAAAATTGTTGACATAAATAATGTGTAAAAACGTTATTTATATTTTTCGATATCTCTACGTTTTGACGAACACAAAATGTAAAATCATTAAACGTAAGATTACTACGTAAACAAGTATTAAGCTAGTTTATATCATTATATCCAACTTAATCACTTAAGGTATGAATAAACAAGTGCTTAATACATCTCATGATCAAAGGGGTATTTAATTAATTACTACAAAGTTTATTTAATTATATAAACATATTATATATTTTTGAAAAACAATTTTGGTAATAAAGAAAAATGTTTTAATCATACTAAATATATGAATTCAAATTTTTAACCAAAATCAGTTAGTTTTTCACCAAATAAACTTTCCCCACTAAAGACAAAAAAATCTGGCCGTTACAGTAGGCCGGCCCCCTTAATTATAAGGGGCGGTCCCCTTAATTTTAAGGGGACCGGCCATGAATTAAGGGGACCGGCACGCTCCTGTGTCAGATTTTGTCAGAATTTTTCCCCTATAAATACCACCTTAAATCTGGTATTTTTCCTCACCTCTTGCACGAAAATTTTCAGATCTAAATCTCTCTAAACATCTTCCAAAACCCTTTGATCATTAGATTACTAATCCTTGTTTCAAGTGATTCAATCCCTCATCATCCACCATCATCCAAAGTGCAAGAGAAGAATACTCCTTCAACCTCAAGTTTAAGAAGTATTGTATATTGATTGTGTATATTGTGTATAGCTCTTGTGTAGTTGTGTTGTGAACATTATAAGTAGTTCTAGGAGTGTTAGTTGTGAATAGAAGTAGGGTAGTGGTGAAGATTAAGTAGTGAAGTAGTGAAGTAGTGAAGAAGTTGTGTTGTGAAGAAGTAGTGACGAAGTTGTGGTGTGCTCAAGTTGTGAAGAAGTCGTGGTGTGTTGTGAGATTGGTTCTAGCTACTATTAGGACCCGACATTTAGCTTTGTGTCGTTAAGCCGGTGTAAGCAAAAGTTGTGTAAGGTTTTCTCCGCCATAAGGGAGCTTGTTGACATAGTGAAGAAAACTCCCGAGTTAGGTGCTCGGGGAGTGGAGTAGGACGAAGAGGAGATTCGTAGCCGAACCACTATAAATCCTTTGTCTCACGGTGCCATTTTTCCAACTCTATCCTTTTACTTATTTACTTACTTTCACATTTGTCATATCATATACTTGTTGATATCGTTGCTTATAATTGTGCAAGTCTATTGGTGAAACATAAAGTTCGAATTGGTGTTTTGATAAACAAGGTTTTTGTAAATTAAAAAGACGTAAAACTATTCAACCCCCCTTCTAGTTTTCCACAATTGGTATCAATAGCCAGGTCAAACAAGATTTTTAAAATATATTGTATTTTAAAACTTGAAATCGATCTATGGAAATGGAAAAATATTTAGAAGGGAAAATTGTTTTTAGACCACCATTTCTTGAAAATGAAAATTTTCTTACATGGAAAAATCAATTCGAAAGTTATGTAAAATCAATAGACTATGATCTTTGGCATGCCATTTCAATTGGTGATATTAAATCGATAAATACTACTTTTGAAAAACAAAATAACTTGGCTAAATTTATTATATACAAAGCTATTTCAAATGTTGAATATGAAAGAATATTTTTTTGTCAAACGGCAAATGACATGTGAAAAAGTCTTTCAAAATATCACCAAGAAGAATGTCAAGCCAAAGAAAAACTTTCAAATGACTTAGTAGCGAAAGAGAGTATAGTAGACAAATATTTAGTTGAAGTAAGTACAAGTGCTACATATGTAGATAATGACTCCGAAAACAACATGAGCAAGGATGAACAAGAATACCATGAAGAGATGTCAACCAAGAAGGAACTAAGTGACGATGAAGATGATGATTCTAGTTCCGAAAGTGAAGACGAAGAATATGCAAAGGCCGTAAAAGAATTTAAAAGACTCATTAAAAAGCGACAAAGAACACAAGATAAAAGGAAAACAACACGAAGAAAAAGAGTCGACGATGAAGACAAGAAGAACAAAGGGGAATGCTTAGTCTCTCAAGCATCTAATGAAATTTGTCTAGGAATAAATTTGGAGCCCGACGAATGGGTAAAGGATAGCGGGTGCTCAAGACACATGACGGGGAATCGCAAGCTATTCTCTACGTACAAAGCCTACAATGGAGGTAATGTTATTTTTGGTAGTGATCGTCGTGGAAAAATCATAGGCAAAGGTACGATCTCTCAAGACTCCCTAACTATTGAAAATGTTGAGCATGTAGATAATTTAACATACAACTTGCTTAGTGTAGGACAAATATGTGACAATAAGTGTAGGGTTACCTTTACCGATAAAAATAGTGTAATTATTAAGGATGATAAAGTCATAGGTAGAGGAATTAGGAAAGGCGGCGTATATGTCATGAAACTAGGAGATAAATTGGAAGATAGGATATGCCTAGCGACCCTAGATGAAAACTCCACTTTGTGGCATAGGAGATTAGGTCATGCAAACATGCAACAAATCCAATAATTGGTATCTAAGGAACTAGTTAGAAACTTGCCTAGCCTTAAGTATAATCAACACTTTTGCGATGCATGTAAAATAGGAAAACAAGCACACGCTTGTCATAAAGCTAAGAATATAGTATCCACCACTAGATGCTTAGAACTACTTCATATGGACCTCTTCGGTCCATCCGCGGTGCGGAGCTACGGTGGCAATCGCTACACGTTAGTTATAGTAGATGACTATTCACGATACACGTGGACTAGATTTCTAAGCGATAAGACCGAAGCCTTTGAAAAATTTGAGACCTTTAGTAAAATGATAAAAAATAAGCTAGGTTGCACTATAGTTTCAATTAGGACGGACCATGGTAGGGAATTTGATAACGAAGTACAATTCGGAAAATATTGTGACTTAAATGGAATATCTCACAACTTTTCCGCCCCACGAACACCTCAATCAAATGGAGTAGTAGAAAGGAAAAATAGGACCTTACAAGAAATGAGTAGAACTATGTTAAATGAGCAATCTGTCCCACAAAAATTTTGGTGCCATGCCGTAGATACTTCAACATATATACTCAATAGGGTGTCCATTAGAAGAATACTAGGAAAAACTCCTTATGAGTTACTAAGAGGTAGAAAACCAAACATAGGCTACTTTAAGGTATTCGGAAGTAAATGCTTCATTCTCAACACTAAGGATTATCTCACTAAGTTCGACCCTAAGTCAAATGAAGGAATTTTTCTAGGATACTCACAAAATAGTAAAGCATATATAGTTTTAAATAAAGATACTATGAAAGTAGAAGAATCATTAAACGTAACCTTCGACGAAACTTCTCCACCACCTAGGACATTACCTTTAGAAGATGATGATGTTATAGAGGAAGATGCTATTGAGGTTAGTAATACAAAGCCCATAGGAAATGATATCGAGGAAGAAAATTTAGAAGAAAACGAAGTTGTAAATATTAAGGAATCTAGGTCACACCCATTAGACAACATCATAGGTCACCTAAACCAACGAACACTTAGATCACAAGCACAAGACAAAAATAACTTCTTTTGTTGTGTGTCAACAATAGAGCCTAAGAACATAAATGAAGCCTTAAAGGATGAAAGTTGGATTATGGCTATGCAAGAAGAATTAAATCAATTCAAAACAAATGATGTTTGGGAATTAGTACCGAATCCTAGGAATGTGACTATAATAGGAACTAAGTGGGTATTTAGGAATAAACTAGATGAAAATGGAATAGTTACTAGGAACAAAGCTAGGTTAGTCGCCCAAGGTTATAATCAACAAAAAAGAATTGATTATGACGAAACCTATGCCCCCGTAGCTAGATTAGAATCCATTAGAATCCTTTTAGCTTATGCCTGCACCCTAGACTTTAAGTTATACCAAATGGATGTGAAGAGTGCATTCCTTAACCGTTTTATCAATGAGGAGGTATATGCGGCACAACCTCCAGGATTCATTGACTTCGCAAAACCTGATTATGTCTATAAACTAAAGAAAGCTTTATATGGTCTTAAGCAAGCTCCAAAGGCTTGGTATGAT
>LBNU01002574.1:18211-30858 GCA_014162995.1 Artemisia annua | reverse complement strand
CTTTTGATTGTCTCTTGTGTCTTGCATTATGTGTTATAGTATGTGTTATTGGTAATGTGTATCCCTATGTGTTTATGTGCTATTAGGAATAACTAAGATTAGATTCTCTATGTAGAGGAATTTCATCTTTAGTACTAGTAGGAGATATAAGGTTGATTCGGTTCCTTAACCGTCAGGAGATAAACATGAGAAACTCTTGAGTAAGTCTCACTTAACTCTTGCTCAAAAGTGAGCTAACTAAGAATCTCCTAAGTGATAACATGTCTTGCACTTTTGTGATGCTTGCTAAACAACATTCCTAAACTCCACACTTTGGGTCTTAAATCGTGATTTACTTCAACCACTCTTTTATGATAATTTCACATAAAACACGTAAGGTGAAACAAGTCACATGAAGTATAAATTAGGATGCATGGAAGAAAGTGAGTTTTCAACATCTTGGATTTACACATTAAAAGTGATACTTAGTTATATGATGTTGTATCTCTTGGACTTTTTCATAAACCAATAAAGATCACAATGTTTTATGAAAGGAATCCTAAAGAGTCGAGGAATCGTTGAATATGACATTTTTCATAAACCAATTAGGCGACGATAGGTTGGTTCTACCTCCAATTAGAACTCGGTATCTAGCTTTGTACCGGAAAAAGTGTAAGCGACGATTGTAAAGGTTTCTCCATCGAGAAGGAGTTTGTTAACTAGTGAAAGAAACTCTCGAGTTGGATACTCGGGGCGTGGACGTAGGCCAAGGAAAATAGAGTTCCTTGTAGCCGAACCATGATAAATACTCGTGTCATGGTTTGATCGTTTCTTTACTTATTCTTACTTGCTACTTATCATATCGTTGATAACATCTTTGCATATATCTTTGGTTGTTTGATAAGTATATCTTAGATTGAATCTTTGATTATACGAAAGTTTTTAAAAGGATAATTAACTTAAAAAGCGGTAAACTATTCAACCCCCCTTCTAGTTTTCCACAATCTCTAACTTATAAACTCCAGGAATCTGCAAAATATTCATTCCACAAGCATTATATCCTTATACAGATTTATCCCGCCGATGTTATGCAGGTTTACGTGTTTGTTTTCTTAGGTTTAACAGGTTATTTTGGACAAGAAGATGATTTATATTTCAGAAGGGAAGCTTTGAGCGTTCATTTTCTTGGAAGAAGATCTAACCATGTTACCACTTTATCCACCGAGCGAATCAGGGGAGTATTTGATTTCATTCTTTACCTTATTTACTTTTACATCTTGTTATTTGAACATTGGGGACAATGTTTATCTTAAGTGTAAGGGGGGGGGGGGTAAATTACGATACCTTAGAGAATGCAATTACGCTTGATTTTTGTTTGTTTGATGGTAGATGTGTAATAAAACTGAGATAAATACCTGTTAGGGTAATTTTAGTGCCAAATTTAAATTTTTTTACAACATTTAGGAGTGAAACTTTGGTCTTAATGAGCGTCTCATGGATAGGAGTTATATGACTAGCACAAAACCGTACTACTAAAAAAAATTTTCCACCTCAAATATGTGAGGTTCGCCCCTAGAATTGGTAGGAAAAGCATTTATGCTATGATGTATGTACCGGTAGCACTTAGATTCTAGAACTTGCGTTAGGACCATCCCGAATCCACAAGTGAGACTACATTCGTGTAGTTAGATTTACTACATGATAAGAGGCATTAGGATTAACCCATTGTTTTACACCTGTGTTTTTGTTATAATTACTTTGACTACATTGGTCAAGTAATTCTCCCACACCCTTGCGTTGTACCCATTTTTGGTACACGATACCCCTAGTACACCCTCCAGAGCCTATCCTTTTCGTTTCTAACTTTAAGCATTTTACTTAAAGGAAGAATTTGTTACACCCCACTTAAATGTACACCCAAATCGCCTTAGCCTACCTTGTATGCACTCACCTTTAGTGCATTATTGTGACAACATTTGTTTAAACCCTTAGTTAATTATCTAATTGATTACATGGTTGCTAAGTCGAGTCATATCCTTGTACATATTGTTTTGGGACGATTGGGACTCATGGGTAAAGTACTAGTGTAATGGAGTAATGGGGAAGAACAACATTATTACCCCCATATGTGCTAAATATTTTAAAAGTACTCCAAGTGTTTCGATTATCTTAATTCGAGTCATTAGATTAGTTATTTGTAAAGTATGTAAAAGTTCAAGTGTAAGGGGAGAACCGAGGCCCCTATGATGTATTATTTTAAATGGTAGGGCAAGAGTGTATGAAAAAAAAATCGAAAAAATCAAGAAAAATACAAGAAAAAAATGAGAAAAAGAAAAGTAGAAAAAACATACGGACTACCATCCCGTTTCTTTCTTTGTTTATTTTATGTTTTTATTAGTTTTTGATAAGCGTTAGTCGAGTCTAGTCTTGGCTTAGCAACGCCATATTGTACATGTGATTAATCAAGATCTTTAACTCGCCACCAGTAAAATATCCCTTATCCAACAAAACCGTGTTTATCATATCCCTACACCTCATTACAACCCTTTTTGTGAAGCCCTCTTTGATAGTTTATCTTAGGTGCTTACGCCTAGTGGAGAAGGTTTTCGATCCTTTCCCAAGCCTATGGTAATCTATTTGCTATGACAGGTAGTGAGAGATATTATTCATTTTCATTTATGAGATATAATTCTATGACACCTAAGAGATGTGAGTATCTAAACACAACTTGTGAGGTGCTAGTATGTAATCTCCGTGCTTATTATGATTAAAGTGGAACGACTATTTGTTGTAATTACTTTTATATTAGTGTTAAATGACCCCTAACTTGTATTTTGATTAGAATAAAAGCGCATTTGCTTGAGGACAAGCAAATCCCAAGTGTAAGGGTATTTGATAAGGCGAAAAGTGTACCGCTTTTCGGGGGTCATTTAAGCCCTAAATCGTATTTATTTGATCAATTATTGCCCTAAATCGTTCCTTTTGTCATTTTAGGTACTTTGGAGAGAAATTCTGGAAAAGGAAGCATTTTGGACGTTTTTGGAGCATAAAAGTGAAGAATTCGATAAAGTGCTAAAGTCTGCTGGAATTGTACCCATGACGGCGTCAAGCTTGGATGTGACGCCGTCAAGCCTTGATAAGCCAGAACGGATTTTGGGAGATTAAAGGGGGACGGCGTCAAGAAGGCCATCAAGAAACCCTAAGCACGGCGAGGTGATGGCGTCACAGCTACAACGTGACGCCGTCAGATCTGTTTTTCTATATATATTCTCACAATTTTTAGTCATTAGTGTGGAACTTTTTAGAGAGAAACCCTAATACAAATTTTTGCAGCTTTTTCAAGGTTTTTTACCTTGAGATCTTCCATGTTACGTTGAAGATAAGTTATCAATTAATCATTCAATATGTCTATGTGTTGTTTGATTCTATCTTGTTCTTGTCTTTTGTTTAACATGCTAGGCTAGGTTTTTTTTGTGTTTGCTTAGATCTAATGAAACCTAACTATTGATTATTGATTGAATGGTGTGTTATTGATTGTATTGGATGAATGTTTATCGATGTTAGGCTTAAGAAAACTGGCTAACCTCCTATACGGTAACTTGCTTGAACGTCTTAAGAAACATGAACCAAGGTGTACTAAGGTTATTTGATTGTATTTAATGCATGAGCGAATTCTAGTGATCCAATGTTAGGAGCTTCTTAGCCGGCTCGACATAGGAGTGAAGTAGGAGCTTATAGAGTTGGGGAAGTCCGTACACACCCCCACGACCGTTATTAAGGAATACAATCCGTCATCCACGCAATTAATACACACTAATCAATCGGTAAAAGATAGTTAGGGAGTAAGGAAATCTAAGTAAACACATTTCTCTCCATATAGTTTTCACAACATTTACTTTCAATTTATTTTACTTTATTTGCATTAGTAGTTATTTGGGTTAGTTGACTAGCAACTAATTCCGCCCACTCCTTCAACCGAGATATTTACTTGCTTTCATTAAAATATAAAAATACAAAAGAATCTTCCCTCACCCTTAGACCTATTAGAGTAGCTTTTCAATCCTAACGACACTATTCCCCTAGAGAACGATCAATCCCCCGGTACTTGCCACTACACTATACTACATCGGTCAGGTACACTGCCTGGTAGGGATTGCAAGCTTCTCAAGATCCCTTGAGAAGTAAAACCTTTTTGCGAGGGTGCAATCTCACGCATCAGTAAGTTTTCGCTAATCCATGGTGGTGATGATTAGTGAAAGTGATGATGGAAGGTGGTGGTGATAACATAGACAACTATTTAAAGAATTAGAAACTCGTATGTATAGCAAATGCTATAACGAAATTAAAGATTGAACATATCGACTTATGCAATCTAAAATTCACAACTTAAGGGATAAAGGAATACGACTTTCATAATGTTAAGAGAAAAAGAAAGTGTGAATGGACATTGATATTCAATGACGGCTACGGGTTATGATTTGGTCGATTATTATTGATGCTAATGAGAACGAAATACGTTTAGAAAGAATGACCTATACCGAAAGACAATGGATGAAAGAGTACTAACATGGTTTAGACCTACATGACCTTTAACGACATTATCATCTACCAAAGATGATGTATCATGTCATAATATATGTTTGAATGGATTCAAAACGAAGTGAAGACAATAAGCACTTAGGAACAGAAAATCCATAAAAAAAATACTAAATACCTATATGAGGATGAGAATGCCATCATATGATGGGAGAGTGTTGGTTATACCAACGTGTTGAGAAAGTGTTGGGAATGACAATTTTGATTAATATATCATTTGCACTGACAATGACATGCATGATATGTGTCGAGGAAGAAAAGAATGAGATCCTATGATGGTGTTCTAGACAATGAAGCTGTGAGGTCCTCGTTTAAGAAAAATCCTAGACTCTATTTAAGTTAGTTCTTAGTTGAGGAGATGAAGAACTTTGTCAAACACATGATGTGTTTTTCACTTGATGAGATATTGGTACCAATTAGTGATGTTGGCTTAAATAAGCTTGAAACACTTGTGGTTTTGTGAATTGATTTTAACTACATGGTGTGTACCTATGTGTTGGTATTTTAGGGTGTAAGAAACATGAGTAGGTGTTCTTTAATACATTTTGACAAAAGACACTTATGTGAATTTCTCTCCGCCTTAATTGGTGGACATCCAACATATTGTGTAATGCATTGTATAAAGAATGACAATAAAGTGTTTAGGAGGTTGAAGGTTAATGAAAACGATGAGCTTAGTAATGTTTGTGCGGATATTGGTTAGCATACAAAGAACTTCATCCTGGAAGTCACGTAGCTCTTCTCTATCAATGCGAGATGATCGCATGACGAGGCATGTGGTTTTATCATAGGAGGTGGAAAGGATTAGAGTACGGTTATAACTAAATAATGATGGAGACAACTTTTGGAAAGCTGAAGCAATAATGCGATTTGGAAAGAGGTCGATTGAAAGATACACGAACACAAATTTCAAGCCTCTAAAACTTAGTCCTATTAGCTTCAAAAGCTATATGCAAGAGAATGGGTCTTGATTGTGGTGGTGAGTTATTTGACTTTGTCATTGTGAAATAAGAGTGGTAAGAGGCTAAAGATTAAGAAGAGTGATGGCAATGGTGTGAATTGGAAGTATCTATGATGGTCAAATTTATAGGAAGAATGGATTGTGTAAAGGAGTGTTTGGATTTGATGTTGATCCATACAAACATGGCGGTTTCTAATAATTTGGAAGAGTTCTAGAGGTTGTCAAATAATTGGAAGTCAATCCAATGGAAATGGGTTGGGTAAGAAGACCAATATGTGCACTAAATGCTTATGTGATCATGGTAAATCTTTGTGGTCAGGAGTACCATGGATTCCAAGGAACCAAATTCAGGGTTCCTTGCGGTATGCAGAAGGGTTCCTTGGGTTGGTTATGATCAAATTTGATTTTTGGCAGGAAGTGACTTCCTATTGGTTCTAGTAGGCTAAAAAGGTCCTAATATGCTTAATGAATGATAAGGAATATGTTTCTAACTAAAAATGATGGTTTGGTATTGGAAAGGAGTCGAAAAATTGAAAATGCAGAAAATTTCCTGGGAGGCTGGCGGAACCAAACGACAACACACACGGAACCCGCATTTTGGTTCCGTGGGTTCCATTGGGCCATAACCTGGAGTACCCAGAAAATGCACTGGCGGAACCCTATATTTGGTTCCGCCATATCCGCCAGGTCTAGAAAATTAACAGAATAGTAATTTGGGCGTCGAGACGATTTCCAAATTTTCCAAAAATTCCTAAAACATAAACTTAGGACTATATCTAATTGGGAAATGATAAAAATGAATATAGAAACACTCTTACCGATAGACTTTGACGGGGGGCTAGCGATTTTCACTATACTTAGTGAAAATGATGAAAATTTGACAACATCACAATGTTGAGTTGAAGTGTGTACTTTAGATATGATTTGATTGTCTACGACCAAGAGATGTGTTTGTGTGTAGAATGGAATAAGAGCTTTATAGAGAGTGCTTCTTGGAGTGTTTTCCAAGTAAGAATCTAAGTAAGGTAACTTACCTCAATAGATCTTGTGTATACTCTATAGATGTGTAGTTTTAATCGTGGATGTGCACAAGGTTTAAGCTAGATAATGAGCAAGGTTTGGTTATGATGTACGCTTGAAAGGCAATAGATACAAATAGTATCTTTCAACACATAGGATTATCCCATGGGATAAAGTTATCACGCTTATAAAGATAGTATGACAACAAGAAGGAGATACGCTAGTTCATAGAACTTGTAGATGTTTGTTCAAGATAATTTAGCCATTGAGGTGTAATGAAATCTCTTGCAACACAACCGTTTATGTCGCAAGGAGAGAATAATGCATAGGATATACATTATCCTTTTAACAAGATGAAAACTTAACGCATGATTTCTTATGCACAATGTTTTTCCAAAACATCATGTTTTTCTAAATGAAGATATGAAGCCAAGGTGTGTGAATCGGGTAGTCCTATCCTAAATATATTTGGTCTCAAGACTAGATGATGACAAGAGGAATTCACTCGAGTTTCTTATATATACTCCTCAAGAGTCATTGTCACTTGGGGTGTATGAGGTTGGCTTTGAGATTGCGTTTTAACATATGTTGTTAAAATGTTGATTCAAGGTGAAACTTATGCAGAATTTTAACGAAAAAATATTATTAATACTTTGATAACATGTGAAGGTAGTACTACTTATACCTAGTGGAAATTGATAAAAATAACCGGGAGCATCATGCTCATTTGTTAGTGGAGGTTCTAGCCATAATAGGTGGGAAAGTATGGTTGAGTTTGCTTAACGTGCATTTGATTTGGTACGAGTGTTGGATAAAGGGCTTTTTGAGCAATGCACTCAATGGATTCAAATGATGGTAAGGATGGTGGATTGGTTGATCTAGGTGGTAGGTCTTTTAATGTGTCTAAATAAGGATGTGGTGATGTAGAGGTTTATTGTGCTATGGAAGTACTTAAGTTTCATAGATGTTGAAAGCAAAACGGATGGATACTAAGCCTTGTGGTCCATTGGTTGGTACAACTAGTGAGTGAAGTTCTTGAGGTATTGGTTATGTTTGTGAAGCTTAGGGGCTGAGATATATCATAGAAGTGAATGAGATGATGGTGAAAGAGCAAGTGAACTTTAGTGCTAAACGTTCAATGATGAAGACCTATTGACATTTGTTTTATTCCTATTGATTGAGAGAGTGTTAGGATAAGTGTTTTAACATATTTTCTTAAAATACTTGGGTGTAAATTCTTTCGGATGTGACTTTTAATGACTACAATCGTAAGTCAGATTTACTTGAATATTTAAGATGAAATACTTAAGTTGTCAATCCTACTTTGATGAGATTGGATAGTATTCAAGGATAGCAAGACTTTGATAATACATCAATAACTTAAGTGTGAGTTATGACTTGATGTAAATCCTTATCGTCTTGAAGGATGACACATTACTTTCATGTTAACCAAATGAGGTAACATATGTAGATACAAGACAATATCTATAGTCATAAGTTAGACTTGTGATTTTGATATTACATGTAATCTTTGTAAATAATGAGTCCGGATTAGTTAGGAAGTTGTCAAGTCACCAAATAAGTGAAGCTAATGAATGAAGGATGAGTAAAGGATGGAAGAATGTAGTAACCATGGGTAATGATTACCAAACATTTGTGGTTAGGGACCCAAGGATGCCAAGGAACCAAATAAAGGGTTCCTTCCTTTATGCAGAAAGGTTCCTTGGGTACGTTATGAGAAATTTCAAATTTCGATGAGAAATTCTTATCCTATTGGTGCAAATGAAATGACATGATCCTAATATGAGTGAATATTAGTGAAAAGTATCCTAGAAATAAAAGTGAGTGAAGTAGAGTGCGAGATTTAAACGAAAAACAAAAAAATGTAACTGCAGGCTGAGGAACCTTTCGACATAACGGACGGAACCCTAAATTTGGTTCCGCCGTATCCGCCGGGCCAAAATCCTTAACAGTTGACATTTTTCGACCCCCGAAACCCGTTCAAATCCCATAAATAAATTTGGAACATATGCACCTAATTAGATGTGATAAATAAAAACCAAAAACACATATTCTAACACATGTTAGCATATAGATCAAGCCGAGGATATTGAACTTATTATATATGGAAGTTAAGCCAAACAATGGCTTAAACACGAAAAATTGATAATATCAAAATGTTATCGTCCTGCATGATAAGGTTAGTTTACATGATCAATTAAAGAAAAGTTTCTATCTTATAACAAGACATATACATTAAACATCATTGAAGAAGCATATATACCAAACACCTTTTACAAGAATACTACATGTTTAAAAATGCAGTGACACATTTAGACACTTGATCATCTTTCAAGATACTTAATTAGTATAACTTAATACTCATTACTAAGTGAGTTATGCAAGATTTTAATATAACATAAGCAAAGAGAGTGATCTAAATCTATAAGCAATGCAAAAATAAGTTTTCAACTTAGTACACAAAATCTAGCAAAAGACCTATTGTGTATAAACATGAAATTGACAAATAAGCAAATGAATATAATGGCAAGATTGACACTTATGTATCACAAATAAACAAGTGCAAACACAACTTTCAATAAGCAAACAACATATATGCATACAACTAAAACAAGTAGTCATTTAGCATAACATAAAAAGAAATATACTTTTCGTCACTTTGAGTTTAAATATGATGATGTATACCAAGCTTGATTAGTTTCCTTTATATACATAAATATCACCAAATTCTTTAGTTTCAAAAGAAATCATATCAATGTTCAAAGGATAATACTTTATATTCCCTAACTTAAAAGTTTGAGTTTCTATGTCAAACCAAAACTTAATATTTTGAACACATTGTAGTATTTGGTTTGTTCTACTTACATAAAATTATATTTAGGTCATGAGGGTATTTTTAAATGAAAGTAGACTCAATTCTTTTCAAATTGATAGGTGGCGCGACTCCTACGGACTTACAGTTAATTAGTTATGAATTTTTGAAGTTGGACAAAAATTGTATACTGAACTGACGGATTTCAAGGAACCTTTTTGAGGCTTCCGTCCATTGAGGAGAAAGGTTCCGCGGGTCTGATAGACAGATTCACTAAAACTTATATTTTGACATAAAGAAAACATGTAGGACTTACTAGATTTGATAGTAAACATATAATACACCTATTTTAACATCATTTCTTCTTATGAGACTTATCTAATCATTTACGGAGGTGATTATTCAACTAAATTTATAGTTATCCCAAACGCTCCTTTTAAAACTGTATTTTTCGTAAATTAGCTCTAAGCACATAATTTGACACTTACAAATTTTAAGAAATATTTTCTTTTATTTTTCAAGGATACCTTCAAGCTTGTATACAAAGTAACATTTAACAACAAAATTTCTAAGTATACATAGCGAAACATTTTTCATATTATATTCCGCTTCAATGGTAATTTGATACATGGATCGTAATCCATTTTAAAAACCATTTGTTTTGAAAATAAGAGCTACGAGGCTCTGGTACCAATTGTGAAAACGTAGAAGGGGGGTTGAATACGTTACCGTTTAAAAACTTTATTTCCAATCAAGCTTGCCATAATATGTAAAATGCTAATAATAGTCTTATGACTAATATAAAGCATATAGCAAGTTGTCACACAAGTATAACCATCAAGTCACACCACACGCAATGATATAATGCAAGTATAAAAGCAAAGCAATAAGTAAAAGAAAGCGCAAACCGAACATGAGGATTTATAGTGGTTCGGTCACGGATCTCCTCTCCGCCCTACTCCACTCCCCGAGTACCCAACTCGAGAGTTACTTCACTAGATCAACAAGCTCCCTTCTTGGTGGAGAAAACCTTACAATCGTCGCTTACACTTTTTCCGGTACAAAGCTAAATACCGGGTTCTTTTACAAAGGTACAACCACTCCTAACGTTGCCTATACAATATTTCCGACACTAAGCTAGATGTTGAGTCCTTTTCCAAGGGTACAACCACTCCCGCTATGTTTTGTGGCCCAACATAGAAACCTTGTGTTTTATGGCACAAACACATAAACCATCTATTCTAGTTAGATGAATATATTGTTATGTAATGATGTTTACAATGATCCATGACATAAATGTCCAATGGATATAAATACCTAATCTATATATGGACTCCATTGATCGGAAGTCTTCAATCATTGAGGATGTCAAGTGCCCTTAAATCTTCATATGCTGATATGCTTTGGTGGATGATGATGGCAAGATCTCCAAGATTTCTTTGGTGGATCAAGAAGTATATTATGCTTACAACAAAGATGAATGTTAGAAGTATTATGATCATGTGATGAGGGTGATCTATGCATGTTATTACATTTTTACCTAATGATCTAAATGTGTGTAAAATGATAGAGTGAATGTATGTTCAAGTTCATCAATCTAATGAGTAAACCATGGGCTACTATTGATGCAGGTTTTACTGATCAGGTTTTAATATTTATAATAGTCTCGTTTACCTAAGGTCTACCTAATGCACTAACGGGCAGTGTACCCGATCGTGTGTGGTATAGCTAGTTGGTAAAGCCGAGGTCGTCCCAAAAGCTAAGTGTATGGAAATTATCTAAGTTTCGTGTCACATTTAAAAGGGGTTTTTGAGTTGAAAGATTAATTAAACTAATAAAAGTAAATAACAAGACAAGTAAATAAAATAGAATAAAATCAATAAGAGAGAAATAGTGCTAACCTAATTATTACTCTTGTTATTATTCTGATTAGTTTCCTATAAGTGCATCCTATCATATCGTCTGGGGATTTAATTCATTTCGGATCAGAGGGTTAAATCACCTACGTCTATCTTACACCTTGTCCTATCCAAAACTATTGTAAAGCCTTGGGTTCATCGGTACGAAGATGTAAGAGTCATTAAGTGCCTCTACTAACATGGACAAGTCTAATGGATGCGGCATGGTCAGACCTTACACCCTTCTAACTCCGTTAAGCGAATAGCATTGGTAGGTGGTCCTAGGGTTAATTCGCACGTATATGGTGATATTGCTATCACCAAGTCACATCCCTAGCGACTTGCTTCCTAGGGTTAATTCCACAAGTCTCTAGGGAACAACCAACGCTAAACACTACGGGAACTAGAGTGTCCCAAGACTCGCCGTGAAAGTATTCAAACAATAGATAATAGATGCGTAGAAAACTAAATCAAAACAATAACAATTTCATAACTAGGCTAACACCAAGAGGTGTTTAGCCACTCATATTCATAATTGCAGTAAAACAAGATTGTATTATTACAAAAGTAAACATGAATCGANGCCGTGAAAGTATTCAAACAATAGATAATAGATGCGTAGAAAACTAAATCAAAACAATAACAATTTCATAACTAGGCTAACACCAAGAGGTGTTTAGCCACTCATATTCATAATTGCAGTAAAACAAGATTGTATTATTACAAAAGTAAACATGAATCGAATATAAAACAAGGGAATGAATAAACTTATGATTGGTTTGTGAATCCTCCCTTGTAAATGACTTCTATGAGTCTAGAACTTCGTTCCTCCTGCTCCCTAAGTTTCTCCCAACTTCTGTGTGGTGAAAAGTGAATGAATAAACTCGAAATTAGGGCTGGTATTTATAGGCCCAACTTTGTTATGACGTAGCTGATTGGATTGCTACGCCGTAACCTTTGTAAATTTGTGTTACGCCGTAGCTTGATCAAGTGCTACGGGCGTAATGTCTTGATAAGATACTTTCTATGGCGTAGTTGCTAGGGTTGCTACGCCGTAACTTCTTCCTTGGCCTCGTTAGTTCTTCACTGCCTCAAATTGGGGCCTACGTTGTAGCTGGAGAGTTGCTTACTCCGTAGAGCCCTTTAGTGGACTTCTACGCCGTAGCCAGTGGATGGGCTACGCCGTAGTCTTCATAAATTCCTTCTTAAGGCGTAGGTAGATGAACCTCTACGCCGTAATCTTCATAAAGCCTTGCTACGGCGTAGGTAGATGAACCTCTACGCCGTAGTGAGTGCAGAATCCATAATTTCTTACATATTTGCTCCAAAGTCCTTCCATTTCTGCGTATGTTCGTTCTTT
>LBNU01002573.1:0-18060 GCA_014162995.1 Artemisia annua | reverse complement strand
ATTATTGCTCTCGTTTCACGTTTTATTTTGTACGTTTACGTACATTTTAATTTAAACATTCGTTTTTAGTTTTAAATACGTTTTTAAGTAATTCGGTTTTACATTATCGTTGATATTACTTCTTTGAGTCATTTTCATTTACATTTCCTTAGTTCAATCACTCCTAATCCTTTCTTGTCCAAATTCACCCAATCACAAATCCGTTTTGTATACTATTCACACCTCGTCAGGACATAACGACCCGGGAATATTCCTATACTCCTTGGATCCTTGCATTGTGCCCTTAGATAGTTTGACTTGAGTTGACCAATACTTTCGTTGACTTTAGTTGACCGTTTCTGGGCCGATCAGCAGTCGAATCCGAGATTCGTACTGTTTCTACCATCTTTTATACAGTTTACACATTTAATGTTTTGCACTTGGTTTCCTAGTAATTATGAAGTTTATAGTTACATGGAACCTTAGAGCCATCTTTCCAAATGGCTATTTGCAATCATGAAGTGCTTGACTTCTCAGTTACTTCTTGCCTGCTCAAATGTGCCAGTTTTCTACTTAATGGACTGACACTTTACTCATTTTATAGCAGTTGTTAGTTAAAGCCAAAAACAAAAGGGAGAAAAATAGTTTTTAGAAAAGTTATACAAATGGCTCATCTCCATGAACTTGCGGTTGCTACTAACTCGACTATGATGAGAGATCAAATGCTTGTATATTTTGAAAGAGAGACTGCTCGAGAGATTAAGTTTGCATAGGATTTGAACATCCTTTGTCAAGCGGTTACTCGAAGGGTTAAGGAGAGGGAGGAACGGATTTTTGAACTTGAAAGGTTTTGTGGATCGGTAGTGGTTGTCAAGAGTACGAAATTCATCAGGCGGGTTCAAAAGGATGAGGTTGAAAAGGCAACATCGATGTTGATAATGGTTACAGAATTGAATCTTCGAGCGCATGAGATGATCTCCTTTGTTAGGATGATGAGCAGTCTGTAAGTTGGTTAGGATTTAGTTAATGTGGAAATGGTTTTTCTTTTTCTATTTTTTATGTCGATCTTTTAGTTTGTTTGGTGATAAGGAAATATTTGTTACGCTTTTAGGGGGTCATTTAAGCCCTAAATGATGATTTTATGAACAAATATCACCTCAAATCGTTCATTTTCTCTTTTTAGGTGCTTTGAATGTGATTTCTGGAAAATGAAGCATTTTGGAGCTTTTCGGACGTTTTTATGCTCAAGTACAAAGAAAAAGAAGAAAAGTCAATAAAAGTCAAGTTTTCACACTCAAGTTTTCACACTTGACGGCGTCACGCTTTGGAGTTGACGCCGTCACCTTATGCTCAAGATGATGGATTTTTAACACTAGACGCCCCAGAAGAAAACATGACATTTACAGCTGACGGCGTCAGGCACAAAATTCCCAAGGCCGTTAGGTGTTAATGTAAAGAGAGATGGCCCAGATGAAGTTTACAAGTGACGGCGTCATAAGCTTTTTTAGGCGATCCGAGAACCCTAATCACGGCGGCCTGACGGCGTCAGGCCTTATAACCTGACGCCGTCAGCTTGTAAAATCTATATATAGCTTTGGATTTTTCATTCATTAAGTGTGCAACTTTAGAGAAAAAACCTAGTCTGACTTTTTTTTTATTATTTTTAGGGTTTCAAACCCTCTTTTCTTCCATGTTCAATTGAAGATAAGTTCTTCCTTTAATCATTCAATATGTCTATGTGTTGTTTGATTAATTGTTTATCTTTTCTTTACATTAACATGCTAGCTTAGGTTTTTTAGTGTTCGCTTAGATCTAATAAAACCTAGTTATTAATTGTTGATTGTTGATTTGTTATTGGTTGTTTTGGGTGATTGACTCGCGTTAGGCTTAAGAAAACTGGCTAATCTCCTATACGGTAACAAGCTTGAACATCTTAAGAAACGTAATCGGATGTGTACTACGGTTTTATTGGTTGTATTTAATGCATGAGTAACTATTAAGGAGGCCATGATAGGATACTAAACGTGTCGTCATAGGAAGAGATAGAAGCTTATAGGGTTGGGGAAGGACGTACACGCCCCCATGACTGGTATTAAGGAATGCAACCCTTCATCCAAACAGTTGTAACAAATCAATTAATCAATAAGAGATAACTAGGGAGTAGTGAAATCTAAGTAAACACATTTTCTCATTATAAGAAGTTCACCACTTTACTTTTCTTGTCTATTTTATTTTATTTGCATAAGTAGTAATTTTGGGTTAGTTGACTAGCAACTAATTTCGCCCACTCTTCCAATACCCGAGATTTTAATTTGCTTTCATAAAATTTAAAAATACAAAAAGAATCATCCCTCACCTTTAGACCTAGTCGATTTAGTTTTCAATCCTAACGACACTATTCCCTAGAGAACAATCAATCCCCCGGTACTTGCCACTCACTATACTACATCGGTCAGGTACACTGCCTGGTGGGAATTGCAAGCTTCTCAAGATCCCTTGAGAAGTAAAACCTTTTGCAAGGTTGCAAAACCACGCATCATGTTTTGGCGCCGCTGCCGGGGAATAGTTATTGTTTAGGTTGAATTTTAATTTTGTTTGGTCTACTCATTAGATTCCTATCTAGTGAGATTTTTATTTTCTTTTTATCAGGTTTTCTTTAGTCTATCTTTTTCTTTTTATTCTTGTTTGTGATTTCTTCCGTTTGTTTCATGAATAATACCGATCATTTAATTCCTGTTATTCGTGTATTTCGTCGTAGAAACTTTCAAATACCCGTTCTAGACGAAAACCCACCAAATCTGTCACCCAACCATCACTTCAACAATAATTCTGATAGGATGAATCTGACCATGACACTGACCATGAAAACGGACCCTTTTATTATTCAGATGCCGATGAGGACTTAGGTGATGGTGAAGTAGTTGATGATGTTAGGAGAGAAGAGGAAGCTGATCCTCTTAAGTATGTTGACCCTATAACAAAGATTGAAAAAGATAGTATCTTTAATATGCAATTTCCTTGCAAAATTGGATTTAGGAGCTTTGATACTTAACTTAACTCGTCTTTACCAATGAACATAATTTCGCGTACTGAATATAACAAAATCATGGTAAATGTGTTAGAATACGAAGGAGATAATATTGTTGCTAGGGCGAAAACATTGCATGTGTTTGTTGGAAGCTTTGTTTATTTAGTTGATTTTATGGTTATGGAGAATTTAGGAGAATTTATTGATGACAAGTTAACCCAAGTCGTGTTTGAAAAGCCCTTTAAAAGGATAACTAAATTAGATGAAAAACTTATGGATGGGTTGATTATATTGTAGGACAGAGACGAGGATTTTGTCTATCAAATGACCCGCTCACACCCTAGGTTTAAGAATTTTTCTATTGAGGCATGTAATAGATACCCCATCGTGATATGTTGAGTGAGAATGATAAAAGGAAAGGGCTTAAATATCCCCATGAAAAGAATAAGAGATATTATCAAGGATGTTTAGAGCTAAATGATGACTATAAGAAAGATGAGGCAACAATTAGATAGCTCACACTCGGATATGTGAGCATTAGTGACACTAGGTGAGTGTGACTTTGAGTCTAGCTACAAGACTCATAAATAAATAAAAGCGCTTCTTGGGAGGCAACCCAAGCTTTTTATTTGTTTGTTTGTTTATTTGCTTTTATTTGTTTCCGTATGCATATTTCGTTCTTATTATTTATTGTTCATGTATCAAATATAAATTGTAAAAAGGCTTTATTTTGTTTTTAACCTCGTCTTAACTACATATAAAGGTATTTTGCAAAAGATAAGTGTAAGGGAAATCCATATTTGTTTTTGAGAAAGGATTGAACACGAACGACAACAATAAGATATAAACATGCATATTAGTATTTTTTTGAGTCAAATGCTTGTATCGAGTCACAATGAATGTTTTTGTAGGATTCCAGGAATTAAAACATAGGTTTTTCTAGAAATTTTCCAGAAACAAAATATAAAAAAAATTCTGTCATATCAGTTCTGACGGCGTCAGGGTTAACACCTGACGGCGTCAGATGTTATTTTCTACAAAATTTTCGAGGTTTTGTTTTTCTGCTGGAATTGTAAAGTTTCTGCAAACATTTATTTTGCAAGCATTATATTTTTACTTGCTTTCTAGGATTTACTTTTATATAGAATTTACCGCCGATTTTGTGCGAGGTTTCGTGTTGCTTTTCTTAGTTGTTTATCAGGTTATATTGGACAAGAAGATGATTATATTTTAGGAGTGAAGCTTTGCATGCTCATTTTTTTAGAGGAGGATTTAACCTTGTTACCACATCATCCATACCGAGCTAATCAGGGGATTATTTGTTTCTTTCATTCTCATTTATCTATACTTTATTACTTTTTAAGAACATTGGGGACAATGTTCAACTTAAGTGTAACGGGGGTAAATGAGGATACCTTAGAAACTACAATTGCACTTGATTTTTGTTTTGTTTAATAGTAGATGTGTAATAAAACTATGAGAAATATTTGTTAGGGCAATTTTAGCACCAAATTTAAAATTTTTTGCAACATATAGGAGTGAAACTTTAATCTTAATAAGCGTCTCATGGATAGGAGTTATTTGACTAGCACAAAAACTGTAACCCTCAAAAATTTCCACCCCAAATATGTGAGGTTCGCCCCTAGATTTGTTAGGAAAATCATTCATTATTAGTGCTTGTGAGAGTACCGGTAGTACTTAGATTCTAGAACTTGCGTTAGCAATGCATCCCGAGACCGCTAGTGAGACTACATTCGTGTAGTTAGGATTTACTATATGATAAGAGGCATTAAGATAACCCATGTTTTAAACCTGTAATATAATTACATTGACTTCATTGGTCAAGTAATTCTCCCACACCTTTGCGATGTACTCATTTTTATACACGATACCCTTAGTACAACCCTCAGAGCCTATCTTTTTCATTTCTAACTTTAAGCATTTTACTTAAAGGAATAATTTGTTTATAATCCACCCCCAAATGTACACCCAAATCGCCTTAGCCTTCCTTGTATGCACTCATTTTTAGTGCATTATTATTATTTGTTTAAAGCCTTTGTTAATTGTCTAATTGATTACATGGTTGCTAAGTCGAGTCATATCTTGTGCATATTGTTTTGGGATGATTGGGACTTATGGGTAAAGTACTAGTGTTATGGAGTAATGGGGAAGAACATCATTTATTACCCCCATATGTGCGTTAATGTTTTAAAGTACTCCAAATATTTCGATTATCTTGATTCGAGTCTTTATTTTCAATTATGTAAAAGTTCAAGTGTAAGGGGAGAACGAGCCCCCTTGATGTAATATTTTGGATGGTAGGGCAAGAATGTATGCAAAAAAAAAAAAAAAAAAAAAATTGAAAAACAAGAAAAACGTAAAAAAAAATTAGAAAAAGACAAGTGAAAAAAACATATGGAATACCATCCCGTTCCTTTTATTTTAATTATGTTTATTCGTAATTTGCTTAAGTTGAGTCGAGTCTTGGCTTTGCAACGCCGCATTGTACATGTAATTGACCAAGACAATTGACTTGCCACCAGTAAAATATCCTTTATCCAACAAACCGTGTTTTCCGTATCCCTACACCTAACGTTATAACCCTTGAAAAGACCTCTTTGATAGTTTNTTTTAATTATGTTTATTCGTAATTTGCTTAAGTTGAGTCGAGTCTTGGCTTTGCAACGCCGCATTGTACATGTAATTGACCAAGACAATTGACTTGCCACCAGTAAAATATCCTTTATCCAACAAACCGTGTTTTCCGTATCCCTACACCTAACGTTATAACCCTTGAAAAGACCTCTTTGATAGTTTATCCTAGGTGCTTACGCCAAAGTGGTGGAGGTTTTTGATCCTTTCCCAAGCCTATGGTAATCTATTAGTTATGACAGGTAGTGAGAGATATTTTTCCATTTCCATTTGTGATATATAGATTTATAACACCCGAGAGATGAAAGTATCCAAACACTTAATGTGAGTTGCTAGTGTATAATTTCCGTGCTTGTTTCGATTAAGTTGGAACGATCATTTGTTGTATTTACTTTTATATTAATGTTAAATGACCCCTAACTTGTATTTTAATTGGTAAAAAATCTCATTTGCTTGAGGACAAGCAAATCTCAAGTGTAAGGGTATTTGATAGGGAAATATTTGTTACGCTTTTAGGGGGTCATTTAAGCCCTAAATGATGACTTTATTATCAAATATTACTTCAAATCGTTCCTTTTCTCTTTTTAGGTGCTTGGAACGTGATTTCTGGAAAATGGAGCATTTTGGAGCTTTTCGTACGTTTTTATGCTCAAGTACGAAGAAAACAAGAAAAGTCAAGAAAAGTCAAGTTTTCACAATTGACGGCGTCACGCTTTGGAGCTGACGCCGTCACCTTATACTCAAGATGATGGATTTTTAACACTAGACGCCCTAGAGGAAAACATGACATTTACACCTGACGGCGTCAGGCACAAAATTCCCAAGGCCGTCAGGTGTTATGCTAAAGAGAGATGGCCCAGATAAGTTTACAAGTGACGACGTCAGAAGCTTTTTTAGGTGATCCGAGAACCCTAATCACGGCAGCCTGACGGCGTCAGGACTTATAACCTGACGCCATCAGCTTGTAAAATCTATATATAGTTTTGGATTTTTCATTCATTAAGTGTGCAACTTTAGAGAAAAACCCTAGTCTGACTTTTTTTATTATTTTTAGGGTTTCAAACCCTCTTTTCTTCCATGTTCAATTGAAGATAAGTTCTTCCTTTAATCATTCAATATGTCTATGTGTTGTTTGATTAATTGTTTGTCTTTTCTTTACATTAACATGCTAGCTTAGGTTTTTTAGTGTTTGCTTAGATCTAATGAAACCTAGTTATTAATTATTGATTGTTGATTTGTTATTGGTTGTTTTGGGTGATTGACTCGCGTTAGGCTTAAGAAAACTGGCTAATCTCCTATACGGTAACAAGCTTGAACGTCTTAAGAAACATAATCGGATGTGTACTACGGTTTTATTGGTTTTATTTAATGCATGAGTAACTATTAAGGAGGACATGATAGGATACTAAACGTGTCGTCATAGGAAGAGATAGAAGCTTATAGGGTTGGGGAAGGACGTACACGCCCCCACGACTGGTATTAAGGAATGCAACCCTTCATCTAAACAATTGTAACAAATCAATTAATCAATAAGAGATAACTAGGGAGTAGTGAAATCTAAGTAAACACATTTTCTCATTATAAGAAGTTCACCACTTTACTTTTCTTGTCTATTTTATTTTATTTGCATAAGTAGTATTTTTGGGTTAGTTGACTAGCAACTAGTTCCGCCCACTCTTCCAATACCCGAGATTTTAATTTGCTTTCATAAAATATACAAATACAAAAAGAATCATCCCTCACCTTTAGACCTAGTCGATTTAGTTTTCAATCCTAATGGCACTATTCCCCTAGAGAACGATCAATCTCCCGGTACTTGCCACTCACTATACTACATCGGTCAGGTACATCGCCTGGTGGGGATTGCAAGCTTCTCAAGATCCCTTGAGAAGTAAAAACTTTTGCAAGGTTGCAAAACCACGCATCATTTAGGTTATGTTCTTTGTTTTTAGTTTGATTAGCATGAAATATATTATGGTTTATGCTTCTTATTTTTGTGTTTATAAATAGTGTTCTTTTTGTTTGGTTATGTGATTTCATAAATTATACATCAGTATGTTTGTAGTTAACATTTATCGTAAAAATCAACAATAAAAAAACATATGTCGTTCGTAAGCTCTCTAATTTTCATGAAAATCCAAAAACTACATTGGAGGAAATTATCCTTGAAATGCATATAGTAGTTTTATTTTGGTTTAGAAAAATTTGGCTGCAAGTAACGGCAGCATCAGTTTTTGTTTCTATGACTGCTTAGGCTTCATGCTTCCGACGACCTGTGCCTTCTGTGTGTTGCATGAACAGTGATGTTTTTGCTGATTTCTTGTCTGAAACTAGAAAGAAATGACACCAAGTCCTCCTATATACCTTGGACGACACATATGATACAACAAGTAGGGAAATGTGATCTTGAGAGGGTATGTAAACTTTAAGAGCTCGTCCCGAGCTATGTACTGCAACTAGCCACAAAAGAGTTAAAACAATGCATTTTAAAAAAAATTGACGCCGTTATTTGAATAATTTGTGATAGTCTTCGAAATAGATGTACATTTTTTATCAACTAAGTATCAAACAAAGCGTTACAGTTTTAGTTTCTCAAAAACATCTTGTAAATATAATAAAACAACTTTAAAAGACTACAACTTATTGAATTAAGGATACCATTGGGGTGGGGAATTTGTATACAATAATAATGGAGGCAGTATTAATTCTTTTACTTATGTAGAATTTAATTAATCCAGAATACTCAAATACTTTACCCTTTTTAATTATGTAATTATATATACTTAAGGCATATAGTCATGCCCTGATTTAAAAACAAGGGCAAAGTATACAATCGTAATTTGTTCCGCACATCATTTCACATGTCTAGAATACTAATGGAGTTTAGTATACAACAATGTAATAAACAAAAAATTAACTGTCAAAAAACTGTGTTGTTGGCTCAACATATATTTTGGAGGTGTTGTGTACAACAATTAGAAAATACAACAAAGTCAGGAAGTATATCCAAATTTAGTACATAAAATTATTTTTTCCTTTGTATAAATTCAAAATAAAAGACCAAAACTTCAGCCATAAGGAACCACCTGCAGATAATAGGACCACGTATTACGTCCATACCACGAAACTACACACTTTGTAGACTATTTCGACAGAAACATTAGTCCTAAGCAGTTTTTATACATTGTCGAGAAATGCAATATTGAGACTTCTGGAATAACCAAGAAAGCTAACATAGGAAGCAGCCATCCTACATTCACTTCCTCTTTGGGAGCTTGATGCCAAGACTGATCCAACAACGATATCCCTAACTTCAGCCTGATGGATATTTGTTTTCTCTATTATTGCCTGTTGAAGTACGCGAAAATGAAATAAGAATTTTACATCTTCCTCTTTAGCGAAACAACATCGTGCCACTAATAAATTTCAAAAATCATACAGTCAAAACATATGCAAGTGTATCATCCGAATAGGCGTTCTTTAGCACACCCTACTTTGTTTTAAAAAGTGGAAATTGGTAGACACTGCATAATCACAGAAAATGAGGAATCTGTTAACTTACTTGACAAGAACACCGTTGTAAGACGATTGGCTGCAAACTTAGTAAGGTCGCCTCGCTACTATGTAAGTAATCCCATCTTTTCTGGTCCGATATCTTTGTGCAACACCATGAATTGCATAAACAAAAGCTTGAGCAAATGAAAATAACTTATGTTCATTATAGATATATACATGGTTACACGATCTTGACTGTTAATACAAATAATGTCAAAAACTATATTCGCATTATTCGATCTTCTTGTGTTTTGATAATCACAAAATATAAAGAAATGTTACGTAAAATTACGGTTAATAAGTTTTTAATCGAGGAAACTCTTTTCTTCTACGTAGCTACTACAACGTCACTTCAGGTATGAACAAACTTTATACCGTCATTAGTAAAGTGATCAAAGTATGAAATTTGGGTATGGCCTAAGATAACGAGGTAAAAAAATCGAACATATATAAACGCCTTGAGAATGTCAAGTCCTAACATAAGAGCACAGACTGGCAGACCCTGAAAGCTATTCCATAGGCGTAACTACTCCCAAAACACTATTATGCCAAACCCTGGAAATAACCTTCAAGAAATTGGTGCAAAGATTAGTTTATACACACAAAATATAAAGAAATGTTACGTAAAATTACGGTTAATAAGTTTTTAATCGAGGAAACTCTTTTCTTCTACGTAGCTACTACAACGTCACTTCAGGTATGAACAAACTTTATACCGTCATTAGTAAAGTGATCAAAGTATTTTATTTTCTTCTAAACTTACATTTTTAAGTTAGACAAAACATTTTCACAAAAGTATTTTTGTGTTTTTAAAGAAATGTTTTATTAAGAAAATATATTCAAAATTCAAACTTGTAACAGCTATTTTTTCCCCCAAAACAGTTGAGTTTTCACCAGATAAGATTTCACCACGTCAGGACAAAAATGGGAGCGTTTGCCGGGACGGTCCCTTAAAGTGGCCGGTGGTCCCTTAGCGATAAAGGACCGTTGCCTATTTAAGGGACCGCCCAGCTCTCTCCTGTCGTATATAAATATGAACTGTTTCATTTCAGAAACTAAGGTTTTTCACACACAAAAACTTTCTGTTTAATTTTTCTTTCATCTTTGATCACTATAACATGTCGGTATATGTTTATAAGTGATTTCCTCTTCCGCCAAGTGCAAGAAAAGAACTCTCGACATAGATGAAGACTCGAGATGTTATAGGTGTCCACACACAAATGTAACAAGTGTTACGGTGATAGGTTCTGTAAATATTGTCAATGTTTTTCGACTTGTATGTGAGTGGAGGATGGGGATATTTGTGTGAACTTGGATGGTGATGTAGATCCAAGAAGTCTTATAACTAGATTAGTTCATGTATTTGTTGTGAGGAGAGTTATGTCCTAGTGTGTAGGNTCCGCCAAGTGCAAGAAAAGAACTCTCGACATAGATGAAGACTCGAGATGTTATAGGTGTCCACACACAAATGTAACAAGTGTTACGGTGATAGGTTCTGTAAATATTGTCAATGTTTTTCGACTTGTATGTGAGTGGAGGATGGGGATATTTGTGTGAACTTGGATGGTGATGTAGATCCAAGAAGTCTTATAACTAGATTAGTTCATGTATTTGTTGTGAGGAGAGTTATGTCCTAGTGTGTAGGTTAGGACTTAGTTGAGTCATTGTGTGAAGGCTTGGATCGAGTGATGATCCAAGTAAGTCTTGTGTGAAGGCTTGGATCGGGTGATGATCCAAGTGTGTCTATGTGTGAAGGCTTGGTTCGGGTGAAGAACCAAGTGTGTCATTTGTGTGAAGGCTTGGATTGGGTGAAGATCCAAGTTAGACAAGAGTGCTTGTTCGTGTGGCCACGTGGGCCTTGGAGTAGATTGGTTCTAGCTACGATTATAGCTCGACATTGCGCTTAGTGTCGTTAAACTTCGTGTAAGCTTGTGTACAGATTGCTCCGCCTGAAGGAGTGTGTTGATATAGTGATTGATAATTCTCGAGTGTGGTACTCGGGGAGTGGAGTAGGACAAAGAGTGAGCTTCGTGCCGAACCACTATAAATCGCCGCATCTCTTGGTTGTGTTCTTTCCTTACTCTTTACTTTACTTGTTTGTTTATGTTTGTTAGTAGTTAATTTGGTATCACATAACAAGTAGAATTCGAAAAGTTTGCAAAAGAATATTAACCGGACCTAAAAACAGCGAAACGTTTTAGCAACTAAAAAGAAACGGTGAAACTATTCAACCCCCCCCCCCCTTAGTTTCTACATTGACCATGATCAACTAATAATACCCATTGGTACATTATGACTGTAATAGTCTCAGTTTAGAGATTGAAAGTGAAGGCTTTTATGAGAGATAGTTGCGGAATACTATCTCTAGTAATGACAAATGCTTTTCTTCAAGTTATGAAGAGGAAGATCCCACTTATAAGAGGAAGTGTGTTCGAGAGGTGGAATACCCATCACTACTACTAACCTCACTTTTATAGACAAAGGGAGATACAATGTTAAAAGTTACAAGACTAGTAATAACTAAACTAGAAGTAGACTGGAAGTAAGGTACACGTGCACTTGTATAGCTAGGATTGCTTTACTGTGCTGACATCTCTGGTACATGCAAGTTGCTTTCCCTGATCTCGATGAATCCTTATCTTCCCAAGAGCTTTCCCGCTTTACTTTAGATCAAATTACTCCCCGCCTAAGCGTGGATGAGTACTTCAGTCAGCTCCAAGGATACACTTTGCAAGTATGTTGAAGAAGTACTCTGAGTGTATCTGATAAATGCAACTGATTCATCTGCATAGCTAAAAATGATAAGTCAATATCAGAGACCTAAGGGCATTTGTCAGTCCTTGAGGTCTCAGGGGTTTTGTCACTTCTCTGCCTTTTATTTTAGCTGACTCCATTATCAGGTTACAAAGTTATGATGAGGAAGATCCCACTTATAAGAGGAAGTGTGTTCTAGAGGTGGAATCTATTACCTATCACTAATACTAACCTCCCTTTTATAGACAAAGGGAGATACAATGTTAATGGTTATAAGAATAGTAATAACTAAACTAGAAGTAAACTAGAAGTAAGGTACACGTGCACTTATGTAGCTAGGGTTGCTTTACTGTGCTGACATCTCTGGTACATGCAAGTTGCTTTCCCTGATCTCGATGAATCCTTATCTTCCCAAGAGCTTTCCCACTTTACTTTAGCTCAAATTACTCCTCGCCTAAGCGTGGATGAGTACTTCAGTCAGCTCAAAGGATACACTTTGCAAGTATGCTGAAGAAGTACTCTAAGTGTATCTGATAAATGCAACTGATTCATCTGCATGGCTAAAGATGATAAGTCATTATCAGAGACCTAAGGGCATTTTTCAGTCCTTGAGGTCTCAGGGGTTTTGTCACTTCTCTGCCTTTTGTTTTAGCTGACTCCGTTATCAGGTTACAAAGTTTTCATTCAGTTTTGGACTTTGTCTTTGCAAAGCGAGACTGTTGTGGCTGAGAAGTTACACAATATATCTAAGATATTTACCTCAAATATGTGAACACTCAGTGAGTCCCTTTAGACTGCAGTTCTTCCATTCATTGGCCTTTTACTCTGACTTCTCTGAGGTTAACTCAAAGGTGTTTCACCTATGAGTCTTTTGGATAGCTGATGATGTTCAGCTGTGCTGATCATTTAGTCAAAGGTAAACATTGCTCTTTGGTTTATGATGCGAGGATTGCGGCCACGCAAAAGGTTTTACTTCTACAGGGATCTTGAGAAGCTTGCAATCCTCCAGGCAGTGTACCTGGTCGTTGTAGTGTAGTATAGGTATGTCGGGGGGATTGATCGTTCTCTAAGGGAATAGTGTCGGTAGGTTGAAGTGTATGTCAATTTAAGCCTAAAGGTGAGGGATGATTCTTTTTGTATTTTTATATTTTATGAAAGCAGGTAAAATCTCGGTTTTTAAAGGAGTTAGCGGAATTAGTTGCTTGTCAACTAACCCAAAAGCTACTAATTAATAAAATAAAAATTAAATAACAAGAAAAGTAAAATTGGTGAACTTCTTATAGTGAGACAAACATGTTTACTTAGACTTAATTACTCCCTAGTTATCTTTTATTGATTCGTTGAATGTCACAGTGCTGTTGTTTTAGTTGTAGCGTTGTATTCCTTAATACCAGTCGTGGGGGTGTGCTAACTTCCCCAACTCTATGAATATCAATTTCTCCTATGACCGCACGTTAAGTACACTATCAAAGAATCACTAACATTAACTCATGCATTAAATACAATGAGAAAAACCGTATTGCACATACGATTATATTTTTTAAGAAGTTCAAGCTAGTTACATAAAGGAGATCAGCCAGTTTTCTTAACCTAATGTGAATCAATCAACTAAACAATAGACAACTCATCAGTAATCAATAACTAGGCTTCATTATATCTAAACAAACACTAGATAATTTAAACGAGCATGTTAAAAGAAAGAAAAAATAAATAAGTAATCAAACAATACATAGACATATTGAATGATTAAAAGAAAACTTAACTTCAATTGAACATGGAAGAAAAGAGGTTGTGAAAGCCCTACAAAAGCTGTAAAATTCGTCATAGGGTTTAGATCTCCAAAGTGTCACACTAATGAATGAAAAATCAAAAAGTATACACAGATTTACAAAGTTGACGACGTTAGGTTATAGATCCTGACGTGGTCAGATCGCCGTGGTTATGGTTTCTTCCTGTGCAAGTCGAGCTTCTGACACCGTCACTCTATGTCTTCTGACGCCGTCAGGTTGAGTTCTGACGTCATCATGCTTTAAGCCTTGTGAACCGTCTCTTATAAATTTAACACTAGACGTCCTTCATATAATTACACCTGATGCCTTCAGGTGTAAAGTCTTCAAAAGTTCTCTGAAGCGACGTGTGTAAATTTCCAAGCTCCATATTCTTCAAGTGACGGCGTCACCTATTAAAGCGTGACACCGTCAGGTGTGTTTCCCTGACAAGTTTTCTTTGACTTTGCTGTTTTCTTCACTTTTAAGCCCAAAAACGTCCAAAATGCTCCAAATTCCAGAAATCACGTCCAAAGTACCTAAAATGTGAAAAGAAACAATTTAAGGCAATATTTGATCATATAAACACGATTTTAGGCTTAAATGATCCCTTAATAAGGTATCACATAAATCCTTATCAAATATCTCTAAACTTGGGATTTGCGTGTCCACAAGCAAATGCGCTTTTATACTAATCAATTTACAAGTTAGGGGTCATTTAACATTAACGAAAAAGTAATTACAACATGCAATCATTCTACCTTAGTCAAAACAAGCTCAGAAATCATACACTATCACCTCACAATAAGTGTTTGAATTCTCACATCTCTTGGGTGTTATAAAGTTATATATCATATATGGAAACGAGAAAAAGAACACCCACTACCTTTCATAGCACATAGATTACCATAGGCTTGGGAAAGGATCAAACCTCCACCACTTTGGCATAAGCACCTAGGATAAACTATCAAAGAGGTCTTTTAAAGGGTTATAACGTTAGGTGTAAGGGTATTGAAAACACGGTTCGTTGGATAAAGGGATTTTTACTTCTGGAAGTCAATTGTATTGGTGAATTACATGTTGATGCGAGGATTACGGCCTCACAAAAGGTTTTACTTCTCAAGGGATCTTGAGAAGCTTGCAATCCTCTAGGCAGTGTACCTGGTCATTATAGTGTAGTATAAGTATGTACGGGGATTGATCGTTCTCTAGGGGAATAGTGTCGTTAGGTTGAAGTGTATGTCAATTTAAGCCTAAAGGTGAGGGATGATTCTTTTTGTATATGAAAGCGGTAAAAATCTCGGTTTTAAAGGAGTGGGCAGAATTAGTTGCTAGTCAACTAACCCAAAACTAATAACAAAATTAAAATAACAAGAAAAGATGGTGGACTTCTTATATTGAGACAAACGTGTTTACTTAGATATAATTACTCCCTAGTTATCTTTTATTCATTCGTTGAATGTCACAGTGCAGTTGTTTTAGTTGAAGCATTGTATTCCTTAATACCAGTCTTGGGGGTGTGCAACCTTCCCCAACTCTATCAATATCAATTTCTCCTTGTGACGACACGTTTAGTATCCTATCATAGAATCACTAACATCAATTCATGCACTAAATACAATGAATAAAACCATAGCGCACATACGATTACGTTTTTTAAGACGTTCAAGCTTGTTACACAATGGAGGTCAGCCAATTTTCTTAACCGAACATGAATCAATCAACTAAACAATAGACAACTTATCAATAATCAATAACTAGGTTTCATTAGATCATAGCAAACACAAATAAGCTTAAGCAAGCATATTAAAAGGAAGAAAAGGATAAACAAGTAATCAAACAACACATAGACATATTGAATGATTAAAAGAAAACTTATCTTCAATTGAGCATGGAAGAAAAGAGGGTATGAAAACCCTAAAAATCCCTAGAAAATCGTACTAGGGTTTATGTCTCCAAAGTTGCACACTAATGAATGAAAAATCCAAAAGTATATATGGATTTACATAGCTGACGACATCAGGTTATAAATCCTGACGCCATAAGAACGCCACGTTTAGGGTTTCTTCTTGTGCAAGTCAAGCTTCTGACGTCTTCACTCTATACTTCTGACGCCGTCAAGTATGATCCTGACGTCGTCACCTTCAAAGTCTTCTGGGTCGTCTCTCTTTAAGTTAACACTAGACGGCCTACTTGTTATTACACCTGACGCCGTCAGGTGTAAATTCTTCAAAAGTTCTCTGGAGCATCACGTGTAAGTTTTTCCAACTCCATAATCTTCAAGTGACGGCGTCACCATTTAAGGCGTGACACTGTCAGTTGTGTTTCCTGACAGGTTTTTCACGACTTTGCTGTTTTCTTCACTTTTTAGCCTAAAAATGTCCAAAATGCTCCAATTTCCAGAAATCACGTCCCAAGTACCTAAAATGCACCACCTTACCTTCCATCACCCTAGCTTTATAAACCATAACCATAACACGTATAACATCTCACCTTCCATTTCCCTAACTATTTTATTCTCACAACAAACTACCACTACACTCTTATTTACCTTCACAATGGCTGCCAAACCAACTCTTGAACCACTAGTGTGTTTACTACCTATAAGGGAACTGAATAATGGTGTATGATGATGACTACCCAAGTTGGTAGATGATGGTTAAGTATGATGACACAAAAAATATACAAAGTTACACANCACGTATAACATCTCACCTTCCATTTCCCTAACTATTTTATTCTCACAACAAACTACCACTACACTCTTATTTACCTTCACAATGGCTGCCAAACCAACTCTTGAACCACTAGTGTGTTTACTACCTATAAGGGAACTGAATAATGGTGTATGATGATGACTACCCAAGTTGGTAGATGATGGTTAAGTATGATGACACAAAAAATATACAAAGTTACACAACTATGTATATGATGACATACTAAAAACTGTATCACTTGGAAGCTTGAGAAACTTCTTGTGTTCTTCACTTGAGATCAAAGTGGAAATCATTGAATCACTTTAAATATGTTATAGGTCAAGTGGAATGATCAAAGAGTGTTATAATGATGCTAGAAGATGAGTCTGTTGTTTGGATTTTACAGAAATTGCTTAGAAAGATTAGTTGGAAGTGGAAGCTTAGCTCTTTTATTTATAATTTGCTTTATGACCAAAAGCTAGCATTATGCAGATCCGTGTTCCGTGAAATACAGATCCGTCCGTGTAAAATACGGATCTGCGGAGCGTATTCAGACACTCCAATGTCTAGTGAATTATAGACTTCCTTGTATCAAAATTTTTTGTTAAATTAAAAATATCTAGAATTACGTAATACACTTAACTCTCATGCACCCTTTTACACATCAAATATTTTGTTACTTTACACCACCTTACATTCCATCACCCTAGCTTTATAAACCACAACCATAACACGTATAACATCTCACCTTCCATTTCCCTAACTATTTATTCTCACAACAAACTTGTGACAACCGGTAATTTTGGGACCTTTTCTAAATTCACCCGCATTATTTTTTAAAACATGAGAATTGAGTTATCGATATTTTAATAGAATTTTGATATTTCGTTGAAAAAGTTTGGAATTTATGAAAACTACATTTCGTTACGTATTTAAGCTGGCTATTTTGAAGTACTCGTGTAGGCACTATATGACTTGGCAACTAGGAACTTCTAACCGTGATGCGTATTTAATAAATAACGGTTACGGTGATTTCGAGTTTTTGATTTAGTTTTATGAGCCTGTGAGTGGTAAACGTTTTGAAGTGATTATATTCACAAAAACGAAACCTATTTACTTTACGAAGAATTATTTTCAAATATGAGCGTGATGTATTTAAACGAGCTTGGTGTGGTTGACCGATATTTTTATAAACCTTATAAAATATATGTCGGGAGACGATGTAAGAAAATAAAGATTTGGGTATTCCATTTTCATTAGTTTTTTAAAGATGAAACTTGATGGACTTGTTCTTTGCACTTTCTTAACTCACCCACTATACCCTAACCCTTAATCTATTATTTCATTCTTCTTATCACACTCTCATCTCTTTCTCTTTCCTTGCTAACCGCCGGCTACCACCCAACCCGTCACCACCGCCGCACCAAACTCCACCAGGGCCACGCTTCCACTTTTACTTCACTTTAAACATCTCCCTCTTGTGGCGGACGGCCTTAGTGTAAGCTCACGGCCCAAAAAGGAACTTCTAAACCCATGTTTTTTATCCACCACCGCCGCCACTTTTTACATATCCATCCAAATTATTTTGCTTCTAGTCATAGATCTACAAAAGAAAAGGTGGAAAATGCGT
>LBNU01002572.1:0-59625 GCA_014162995.1 Artemisia annua | reverse complement strand
AAAAAAATATAGATAAGATGCAACTAACAACAAGATTAAATTTTTTAAATGATTATCTTTAATAATAAACACATATAATTAAAAATCATAAATAAAAAAACCACGCGTGCGCCGCCATTATAACTAGTATATACACTTCTTGATTTAAATTGGTATGACCCATGCCACATCCGGCTATCATGTGGGCCCGTCACCACCAACAAATGGAAGTCTTTTTATTTCTCTATAACAATTGAATCACACGTGTTGTGTCCCTATTAACTTAATTTTAGCCTTTTATAAATATCAACTCCCAAATCTCTAACCTTTTTTTGTAACACACACACAAAAACAAAAACGTTATCCTCTTTATATTGCCACCTTTTTCATAAAACCATTTATGGGTATTTCTTTTAACCACCTTTCATCACCACCCATATAAAAATCTTGAAAAAAAAATCCACTTTTTTATAAATTTTTTTGTTTTTTTTTTCAAGATTTGCATAAAAAACAACTTTTTTTGAGTTTTGGTTACATGGGTATTTTTTAAATAGTATTTGGTGAAATGGGTTCGAGTCGGATTGGTGGTGGTGGTGGTGGTGGCGCGTGGGATAAGAGTAGGTGGCGCGTGCATGAGAATGGTGGTGGTGGTGGTGTTGTGCATTGTTGGTTTTTGTGGTTTTTGGTGTTGAGTTCAGTTGGGGTGTTTTATATATTTTATTTGTTTAGTAACCCTAATAACATGAGTGCTTATTATGGTTATAATTCAATGGGGTGTCAAGAAGATAATGAAGGGTCATGGGGGATTGGTGTTTATTATGGGAATTCACCTTTTTCTCTAAAGCCTATTGAAGATGTAAGTTTTTTTTGCTATGCACATTTATGTTTTTGTTGCTTTTTATGCTATAGGGATTTGCATTATTTGAAAATATGTTTGTTTGTTGGCCTATTTGATGTGTTTAGGATTGTGTTTTGAAAGTGATTATCTGATTATTTTGTTTTTAAGGGGGTGCTTGTTTTGGCTTATATAGACGGTTTATGGCTTATTTGGTTTTGGGCTTATGTTTATAAGCTCACTTTTTGTGGCTTATTTTGTAAGTTTGTAACTATATGTTCATTATGTTATAATGAACTTTTATAAGCTAGAAAATGTCAAAATAAGCCACAAAAAGTGAGCTTATGAAACATAAGCCCGGAACCAAATAAGCCATAAGTCGGCTATATAAGCCGAAACAAACACCCCTAACTCATGTTGAGTGTTTGGATGGAGCCATGGAGGTAATGTTAATTTGATTGGAATAGTGGTGGGGTGGCGGTGCAGTAACATGCATTCCACCTAGATTTGGCGAAGGGGTGTGTGTTGCTGCACCTTGTCCTCTTAGGCTTATCTAAGTTCATATGCTTATTTTGCACTAAGGAGTTTGAGGTTGCTTATTCTAACCTGATATTTTGATAAGTTCATATTTTGAAATAGTCGAAATTACAAGTTTTATCGTAGGGTGGAATTATTTGTCTATAATAAGCTGATTAGTCCTTATAAGAATAAGCATAAGCTGTTTTTTATACGGTTTTTTTATTTGGTTTCTAAAAAGTTGGCCGTTATTCTGGGTGGTTCTTTTTGGTACTGTGTTATGGTATCTTAAATTAATGCTTTGATTAATTTTTTGGAATAATTGGAAGGTTCTAATGTATGCTACTATGTTGTGGGTCATTTATGAACTTTTTTTATATGGTAATTAAGCTTAGTCAAAGAAATTTTGTTTTTTTGCGACTTTCTCTGATATTTTATACTGTCTCAGGATCTTATTAATATATATGTCTTATTTAAACTGAATAAAGCTTGGACCTTTTCTGTTAAATTTCGGTGTTTTGAAGTGTGCGTTGGTTTGGATGAATTGCAGATGAATATTTACGATAGCGGTTGAGACCAACCATCACCATGTGTTATTGTTCCGACTTATTGTGAAGACGATCGTAAGATGATAAGTAGATGTGTTATTGTTCAGACTTTGGTAGCGGGTAGATTTGTGTTATTAAATATAGCTTAAAATACTATTTGTTAAATGATTCAATTTTGTGTGGTTCGTGACTTGAGGGTTGGGATATGTTTTATCTTCTGACTTTATTTTCTATGTTTTGTTTCCACATTTAATTATGTTATTTTCATAGCTCTGGTTCATGGATCAAGTTGCAATAATAAAGATATGCATGGACCATGACGAAGACGTGAAAATTGGATATGCATGGACCATGACGAAGACGTGAAAAATTGTACATGTACATAAATCTTTTATTGGGAGATAACCATCATAATTAACCAACTTACTCAAAAATGAATTTTCGTTTTGCTTCCATCCCACAACTAAATTATATGATGTCTTATTCAGCTTAATGATATCATGAAAGTTTTAATAACCGCTGCAGCACGCGGGCACCAATATCTTTTCTCCACATATACGCTATCAATACATATAAGCAATAATAGATCGGCAAAAATGAAGTGAAAATACTAGCCTGACTAAAGATAACAAAGATGACTACCAAATCTAGTTCTTGCACTAGCGAGTAGCGAGTATGCAATCTCTAGCTAAAGTTTAGGCCGACAACAAACAGTCCCCTGTCGTTAAAATGTACTCGACAAGGGAATCAATTGGCCCAGTTTTGTTCAACTTGATAATCGAGTAATCTTTAATGACCACAAGTGGGTGATCTTATGGCGCATACGATGTAATCTTCTTGCTAGTGTTATACAAAACACATTCACTTAATATATTGAAATTACGATATAATTTAAGTAAGTTGTGTTCCTACTCTAATTAGTCGTATCTGGCTTGGGTTTTAAAATGATGGTAAAAAAAAGGATTGCTTAGACAAGTAATGTAATTAGACTTAGTTTTGTTAGTGCTTCTATTGCTAAATTAAGATATAGTATAATGAATATGTTGTTGTATATTTGGATAGAATTTATTGTAACTTTGTAGGGCGTAATGCGAATGCATCATTGACTTCAAGTATTGGTCCAAAGAGCATATAGCATTAATGACTATATTGTTAGAGTTACGGAAGTCTCTGTAATCAACTAACGAGTAATAGTGGACATCTATTACTCGCTTAAAGTGCTTAAAGAGTTTTATTTTCTTTCTTTTCTTGTGTTTTGTGTACAAACACTTCTAAGTTAACATAAGAGCACAAGGTGCAATTCGTCGTTCCACTTCGTCACGCCTAGCTGGCAGCTCGCCGTTGCACTGGACCCCCTCGTCAGTCTAGCCGTTTCCCATCTACTCGTCTGCACGAAGAGGTATTGAATTGTACGAATGTCAGATTTTTTTCTTTTTTTTTTGGTAGGCTTTATTTTTTGCTTGTGTTTGTGTGTTGGGTTTGTGTTTGTGATGTCTATGTGTGATTTTTTATTTTATTTTATTTTATTTATTTGTTTATTATTATTATTATTATTATTTTTTGGGTTTTGCAGGTAGGGAAATTGAAAAAGACGACTATTTGTGTTTGGGCCAAGTATGTGCGGTTGTGATGTGTATGTGTGGTTGGGCCTTAAACTTAGTTCAAAAGTTTGGGCCAAGTGCTAAAATTAAAATAAAACTAGTTGTAGATTTTACTAAAATTGTTTATTAGTGAAATTAATTTTTTTTAATATTGTTTTATTTAAAAAGATGAATGAATTTTTATATTTAATAAAATAAATTTAGTTTATTTGAAAGTTTGAAAAAAAGTTAAAGTTGTAAGTGGTGGGCCTTAAATGAGTAAGTTGAGGTTAGTTATTGGTGAGAGAGGGTTAGTTATGAAAAGGATTTAAAGTGATATGGCACTCGTGAGCTCCAAGTGAAGAGCTTGAGCTAGCCATTGCACCTTGTGCTCTTATAGTTGAAGTACATAGAAAAGTCATTTGAGTTTAAAAAAAACATTTATAAAAAAAGTAAAATATAAAAAGTAATGGATTAGAATGATAGATTTGACCCTTAGACCTCTTGTATAAAGAGTAGAAGTGATGGCCATTACACTCATCCATCACCATGCAATATATTTACTTTTAATATAATTTAACTATCTCTTTGAAAAATCTTTTTATCATCTCTCTTTTTTCTTTTAGGCCAAAGTTTCCATTTCAATATTCTTTTATAACAAGTTTTTGTGTACATGTTTCTTTTAATTTATTTTGGAAGGCTTATAGATTTTTATTTTTATTTATTTATTTATTTATTTATTTATTTATTTTTTGTTGAAGATCGTGATATTAGAAAAACGTTATAGGATTCGTTTTCAGGAAAGCAATATTTTTTTGTTATTATTATTGGTATTATTATTATTATTATTATTATTATTATTATTATTATTATTATTATTATTATTTGTGGTTCCTTTGTAGAAAAGTGAACAGATATTGTAATAACATCACATTAAAAGACAACCATTGTCCATAATTTAAAGCCATTGTTGTACAAAACATGTTACATCAGCTAGAAATGTTCGCTAAATATATTGAAATGAAATACTATGATCCTCCAAATTGTAAGTGATGAGCAACAACAACTAACTCAACTACTAAGTCATGTTACACAGAAGCTAACTTAAAGACGTATTCATTTACCACACATCACGGCCATGAGTTTTGCGTTTAATCTATGGAATGATGTAATTTAAATAAGTTGTTCTTATTATAAGACGTGTGTTTCATGTTGCTAGGAATTATAAACTGGTACAAATGATTTATATGTAATTATTCATTCAAAGAGTAATGTATATGAAAGTAAAATCTAAAAATCAAGTAATGGAGTGGCTCAACGGCTATTTAGCATATATATTTTTCTATTGCAAGACTTGATCTTTGGACCACTTAAATAGAGAGGCAAAGACGATAGCGGTTGAGACCAACCATCACCATGTGTTATTGTTCCGACTTATTGTGAAGACGATCGTAAGATGATAAGTAGATGTGTTATTGTTCAGACTTTGGTAGCGGGTAGATTTGTGTTATTAAATATAGCTTAAAATATTATTTGTTAAATGATTCAATTTTGTGTGGTTCGTGACTTGAGGGTTGGGATATGTTTTATCTTCTGACTTTATTTTCTATGTTTTGTTTCCACATTTAATTATGTTATTTTCATAGCTTTGGTTCATGGATCAAATTGCAATAATAAAGATATGCATGGACCATGACGAAGACGTGAAAAATTGGATATGCATGGACCATGACGAAGACGTGAAAAATTGTACATGTACATAAATCTTTTATTGGGAGATAACCATCATAATTAACCAACTTACTCAAAAATGAATTTTCGTTTTGCTTCCATCCCACAACTAAATTATATGATGTCTTATTCAGTTTAACGATATCATGAAAGTTTTAATAACCGCTGCAGCACGCGGGCACCAATCCCTTTTCTCCACATATACACTATCAATACATATAAGCAATAATAGATCGGCAAAAATGACGTGAAAATACTAGCCTGACTAAAGATAACAAAGATGACTACAAAATCTAGTTCTTGCACTAGCGAGTAGCGAGTATGCAATCTCTAGCTAAAGTTTAGGCCGACAACAAACAGTCCCGTGTCGTTAAAATGTACTCGACAAGGGAATAAATCGGCCCAGGTTTGTTCAACTGGATAATCGAGTAATCTTTAATGACCACAAGTAGGTGATCTTATGGTGCATACGATGTAATCTTCTTGCTAGTGTTATACAAAACACATTCACTTAATATATTGAAATTACGATGTAATTTAAGTAAGTTGTGTTCCTACTCTTAGTCGTATCTGTCTTGGGTTTTAAAATGATGGTAAAAAAAAGGATTGCTTAGACAAGTAATGTAATTAGACTTAGTTTTGTTAGTGATTCTACTGCTAAATTATGATATATAGTATAATGAATATGTTGTTGTATATTTGGATAGAATTTATTGTAACTTTGTAGGGCGTAATGCGAATGCATCATTGACTTCAAGTATTGGTCCAAAGAGCATATAGTATTAATGACTATATTGTTAGAGTTACGGAAGGTCTCTGTAATCAACTAACAAGTAATAGTGGACATTTATTACTAATATTAGAAGTGGACAAATGGGTAGGCAGGGACGGAGCTAGAGGGGTTCCCGTGGGTGCACGGGCAACTCATAGATTTTTTCGATATAGTATTAATTTTTGGAAAAAAACATCGATTTTTTCTAAAGTCATCTTAAATGCACCCGGTCCATCGAAATGTGTTTCTAATATTATGATTCAAATTTTTTGTGCACATCATATTTGGTCCTGGCTCCGTCCCTGTGGATAGGGTAGGTCAGCAAGTTGGGTGGGGTGATATAGTCAATATGGATAATTTTTGTGTGGGTAAAACGGGTCAAGATGAACGTATACGTAAAAGGTCAAAACGGGTAATCTCTTGATGTGTAGAACGGGTCAAATGACCAGCAACCTTTCCACACAAGTGACGGTGTGTGATATAAAAATGTTAATCAGTAATCTTACATGATCCCCTATCAACTAACTTTTCTTTACTTTTTACATGCTTAACTCATTGGAAAATAACATAGTACTAATCAACTCAAACACAACTTAATGTATAAAAATTCCTACTTCTAATATGTACTTCATATATACATATAGGGGAGAAAAGGTTTATGAGGTTTTATGCATTAAACATACATTTTGTTTTCCTGTTTATTGCAATGAACGACTTACTTTGGTAAGAATCAGTAAATATGTCTCACTAAATGCCAAAAAAGGGTTTTTTATATGCATGGACGACTTTAAGGGAGTACAAGAGGTGTCATTGCACAGAGCCACCGCCTAACGAGGGCCATCAAATTTCATGCACTTTATTTATATGTATATACACAACATGAGGCTTGAGTTTAATTAGTTCACGCACTAGTGATACGCGTGTATTTTGTATGTTGTTTAAGGGCCTCTTTGTGGTGATGGCACGAGGCCACCGAAATCCATGAGACGGCATTGTTTATATGTATATCCAACAAATAAAACGAAAACTAAAAATCAATTTGATGTAACATATCATAATTGTAAAAACCCGAAAAAAGAAAATCAATTCAATGTAACATATTGTAATGGTAAGAAAAACTAGCCATGCATTCTTTGTGACCACTTATAAGTTTCGAATAAAGAACGCTACTACCAACAAATAATATCTCCATATTTTTGTCACCTATAATATAACGATTGAAGCACACGTATTGCGTCCCCTAAAACTTAACTTAATTTTAGGGCCTTTTTTTTTTTTAATGAGTATAAGTTAGAAAAATCTTTTTTTTTTTTTTTTATATATATCGACTTCCAAATGTCAACTAACACGCAACACAAGCACGTTATCTGTTATATTATCAGTTTATCACCACCACCTTTTTTTCTTGACAGTACCATTTATGGGTATATCTTACCACCAACTTTCATCATCACCCATATAAAAATCTTGAAGATGTACTTTTTTTTTTTTTTTTTTTTTTTTTTTTTTTTCTCTCCTTTTTCTTTATAAAGTTTTGTTTATGAATGGGTATTTCATATAATCGGAATTCATCACCACCTATGTGAGAGAGAAATAATAATAAATAAATAATATAATAATAAAAAAAAAATCTTGATACATAAAAATTACAACTTTTTTTTGGCTTTTTTTTGAGTTTTTGTTATGGGGTAACTTAAGTCTATTTTGACTTATATTTGCGACTTTGACTTTAATTTATATTTTCGTGTTATATAATACTTGATAATGTACAAATAAAAATATAATTAAAACCAATATATTTATATATTGCATAAAGTTATATAACACGAAAAAAAATAATTTATGTCAAAGTTGCAAAAAAATAGTCAAAATAAACTTAAGTTTTAGTACGGAGATAGTAATATTTTGTAAAATGGGTTGTGGCGCGTGCATGAGAATGGTGGTGTTGTGCATTATTGATTTTTATGGTTTTTGCCTTTTCGGGGTTGAGTTCAGTTGGGTTATTTTATATTTTTTATTTGTTTAGCAACCCGAATATGAGTTTATGGTTATAATTCCATGGGTTGGCAAGAGGATAATGAAGGGTCATGGGGAATTGATCTTTGGACCACTTAAAAAGAGAGGCAAAGACGATTGCGGTTGAGACCGACCATCACCATGTGTTGCTTTTACTTTTAATACCATTTAACTATCATCTTAGAACCACTTGAACTAGTAAATGAAAATTCATAATTCTCCACATATAAGCCATCAATATATATATAAGCAATAGACTGGCAAACATGAAGTGAAAATAGACTAAAGATACCAAAGATGACATGATACGAAAACTAATTCTTGCACTAGCGGGTAGCGAGTATGTAATCTCTAACAAAAGTTTAGGCCGACAACAAAACAGTCTCGTATCTTTAAAAAGTACCTCAAAAAAGGAACAGATTGGCCCAGTTTGGTTCAACTTGATAATAATTATCATAAGTGGGCGATCTTATGATGCATATGATGTAATCTTCTCGTTAGTGTTATACAAAACACTTTCACTAAATATATTGAAATTGTGATGTAATTTAAGTAAATTGTGTTCCTATTCCTAGTTGTATATGTTTTGTTGTCAGCATATTTGAAGTGAGTATTAAAAATATTTTTCTGATGAAATGACATACGAGACTTTGATATTATGTGCTTATAGTTTGCTTTAGAGGAAATTAGGACGTGACGAGAACTAAGATTACGGGCTAGCTGTTTTTGTTGTTGCTGCTAATTTGTTTTAAAATGATGGTAAAAAAAATGACTCTTGAGACAAGTAATGTAATTAGGCTCTGTTTTGTTAGTGATTCTACTGCAGAATTATGATATAGTCTAAATGAATACGTTGTCGTATATTTGGCTAGAATTTATTGTAACTTTGTAAGGCGTAATGTGAATTTATCATTAGCTTCAAGTGTTGGTCCAAAGAGCATCTAGATTACAAACTGTTTTGTTAGAGTTACGGGAGGTCTATATAATCAACTAACAAGTAACAATGGACATCTATTACTATTAGAATTGGACAAATGGGTAAAGTAGGTCAGCAAGTGGGTTGGGTTGAAAAAGTCAAAATGGGTAATTTTTGTGCGGGTATAACGGATCAAAATGACCAGATACACAAAAGCTCAAAACGGGTAATCTCTCTATAGATAGAACGGTTCAAATGACCAACAACCTTTCCACACAAGTGATGGTGTCTGATATTAAAATGTTAATTGGTAAGCTTACATGATCCCTTATCAGCTAACTTTTTCTTACTTTTTACATGTTTGACTCATTGAAAAAAAACATAGTACTTAATCAACCCAAACACAACTTAATGTGTCAAAATTCCTACTTCTAACATGTACCTCATATATGCATATAGGGAGAAAAAAGTTTATGAGGTTTTATGCGTTAAACATACATTTTGTTTTCCTATTTATTGCAATGCACGGCTTAATTTGGTAAGAATCGGTAAGTATGTCTCACCAAATGCTCATAAAAGTTCTTTATATACATATCCAGCAACATCAATTTCTGCATTTTGCTATAAAAAGCTCATAAAGTAAGAGTTACATTATGTTAGCAGAAATATATGACACTAATAAATTTAAGGGAATATATTAGCTACAATTGAATTGTAGCCAATTCCCTACGATTTGTGCTACAAATTGTGGGTCATGAGTCATTTTGTGGGTCCCTGACTTCTTTCTGTAGGTCCCTGATTCAATTTCTTGTGTTTTTTGGTAGAAGATTGTAGCCAATTGGCTACAATAATTGTAGCCAAGCTATCCCCTATGCGCTTTTCATTGAGCTGCAAATCTGCATTGTTGGTAAAGAAAAAATCGCGAATGGATTGTATGTCTCATGCATGTGTGTACATCTCCATTAAAACTCCTCACAATAACTTTCTTGCATCTCTTAATTTGCATGTTTACGAAATATCTTCATCACGAGAATAAGTAGCTCAAAAGGTGTACCCTGACACGATTGTGAACATACTAAGATTTGTCAAACCCAATACCTTACATCATTTAATTATATAAGAGTGCATTAAACTATTACAAATTTCGTTCTTTACTTTATTGTTTTTTGTTACCCTATTTTGTTATCTTGTCAAGAAGACTAAAATTACTTATTTGTAAGCTAACTTTAAACTTAATTATCATCTTATTTAAGTTGAAACTGCTTACATTTTAAGATAATATTATTTTATATCAATACATGATAAAAAAAAAATTCATGTCAATACCCTGTACGTGCAAAAATTATATAACTAGTATTCACTATACAACTGAAATGTATACGAATTAACTGTTGCAACTTCCTATTTTGAACGGCACAATGTACTAATATTATTAATTTAACTACAAAACTAAATACATTGGAATTAAGGTATCATAAGAATACATACACATCATTAACATCTACGACCTTTCAACTTGCTGATCTCTCTCAACGACATGTACCATCCCCTTTGAGTCATCGCGTGGTACAAATAAAAAAATGAAAAAAGAAAATCAATGTGGTGTAACATATCGTAGTGGTAAGAAAAGCTCACCATACATTTTTTGTGAGCCCTTATAAGTTTCGATGGAAAAAAGACTACTACCAACTCACTCTGGATTTTAGAAAGGATTATGTTATTAAGACTCTTTTATGATGTGGCAATAGGGGGTTTTGATCAAAATGTACAAATCGCGATATTCACTATACAAATCGCAATGCATAGGGCTCAACAAAACCTCTTTATGGGAAGGTCCGTATAAACTCCATCTTTTAGAAAGGGTGATACATATTTTTTATTCATGTAGTACTAAAGTTGACTTAAAATTAATTAAGTAAAAAATTGATGATTGTACATTAAAAACAAATAAAAAAATAAAAAAATCTACATACATCTTTTATATAATAGAACAAAACCCCTCGTGGGTATTTTCGTATTTCGAAAAAAAAAATATTTCCTTATTAGGTAATATTTTAATTATTATTTTTTAATTTAATTTTGTTGATATACTACACAAGTAGAAGATAAGTAAAAAAAATATAGATAAGATGCAACTAACAACAAGATTAAATTTTTTAAATGATTATCTTTAATAATAAACACATATAATTAAAAATCATAAATAAAAAAACCACGCGTGCGCCGCCATTATAACTAGTATATACACTTCTTGATTTAAATTGGTATGACCCATGCCACATCCGGCTATCATGTGGGCCCGTCACCACCAACAAATGGAAGTCTTTTTATTTCTCTATAACAATTGAATCACACGTGTTGTGTCCCTATTAACTTAATTTTAGCCTTTTATAAATATCAACTCCCAAATCTCTAACCTTTTTTTGCAACACACACAAAAACAAACACGTTATCCTCTTTATATTGCCACCTTTTTCATAAAACCATTTATGGGTATTTCTTTTAACCACCTTTCATCACCACCCATATAAAAATCTTGAAAAAAAAAATCCACTTTTTATAAATTTTCTTGGTTTTTACAATTTTTTGTCATATGGGTATTTCAAGATTTACATAAAAAAAGCAACTTTTTTTGAGTTTTGGTTACATGGGTATTTTTTAAATAGTATTTGGTGAAATGGGTTCGAGTCGGATTGGTGGTGGTGGTGGTGGCGCGTGGGATAAGAGTAGGTGGCGCGTGCATGAGAATGGTGGTGGTGGTGGTGTTGTGCATTGTTGGTTTTTGTGGTTTTTGGTGTTGAGTTCAGTTGGGGTGTTTTATATATTTTATTTGTTTAGTAACCCTAATAACATGAGTGCTTATTATGGTTATAATTCAATGGGGTGTCAAGAAGATAATGAAGGGTCATGGGGGATTGGTGTTTATTATGGGAATTCACCTTTTTCTCTAAAGCCTATTGAAGATGTAAGTTTTTTTTGCTATGCACATTTATGTTTTTGTTGCTTTTTATGCTATAGGGATTTGCATTATTTGAAAATATGTTTGTTTGTTGGCCTATTTGATGTGTTTAGGATTGTGTTTTGAAAGTGATTATCTGATTATTTTGTTTTTAAAGGGGGTGCTTGTTTCAGCTTATATAGATGGCTTATGGCTTATTTGGTTTTGGGCTTATGTTTCATAAGCTCACTTTTTGTGGTTTATTTTGAAACTTTTCGGCTTATATAACTTTATTATGACATAATAAACTTATATAAGCTGCAAAGGTTTAAAATAAGCTTGTGAAACATAAGCCCGAAACCAAATAAGCCATAAGCCGGCTTTATAAGCTGAAACAAACACCCCCTAACTCATGTTGAGTGTTTGGATGGAGCCATGGAGGTAATGTTAATTTGATTGGAATAGTGAGTTTGAGAGTGGGGTGGCGGTGCTGTAACATGCATTCCTCCTAGATTTGGCGAAGGGGTGTGTGTTACTGCACCTTGTCCTTGTCCTCTTAGGCTTATCTAAGTTCATCTCCTTATTTTGCAATAAGGAGTTTGAGTTTGCTTATTCTAAACTGATATTTTGATAAGTTCATGATTATTTTGAATTAGTCAACATTACAAGTTTTATCGTAGGGTGGAATTATTTGTCTATAATAAGCTGATTAGTGCTTTTAAGAATAAGCATATGCTGTTTAAGTAAGCAATTTCAAACACCCCTTACAAGTTCTGTTTTTTATACTATTTCTTTAATTGGTTTCTAAAAAGTTGGCCGTTATTCTGGGTGGTTCTTTTTAGTACTGTGTTATGGTATCTTAAATAAATGCTTTGATTAATTTTTTAGAATAATTGGAAGGTTCTAATGTATGCTACTATGTTGTGGGTCATTTATGAACTTTTTTATATGGGAATTAAGCTTAGTCAAAGAAATTTTGTTTTTTTGCGACTTTCTCTGATATTTTATACTGTCTCAGGATCTTATTAATATATATGTCTTATTTAAACTGAATAAAGCTTGGACCTTTTTTGTTAAGTTTCGGTGTTTTTAAGTATGTGTTGGTTTGGATGAATTGCAGATGAATATTTGGGACAACAGAAGTGCAGCGTGGCCTATAGCAAATCCGGTTTTGACTTGTGCTTCAGTTACTGATTCGGCGTTCCCTAGTAATTATGTTGCTGATCCGTTTCTTTATGCTAAGGTAATTCCTTTTCTATTTCTAATCATATCCTCCTTTTTACAGTTCCACGATCGCTTAATTTTAATCTGTCATTTAGTGAAGATTAGTTGCAACCTATTGATCTTAAAAACTATGTTGCTTCAATGAAATTGGAATGCCAAGTGGGTGCTCGGATGTGTTTCTAAAGTTTAATCTGAGCTTGGTGACTGTAAGTAGGCAGTAAAAATGTTTTAGTGTTTGGGTAAAAGTGATTGAAATTTTATATATCTGTTTTTATGTAATTGAAATAATCTGTTTGATTAAAAACACGAGAAGCTTTGATAAACTGTTAATTGAGTTAAAGGTGAAGTTATCTACATATCCATACCTTTAGGGATGTTTGAGTGTGCTTCTTAGAAGTTAATACTCATCATCCGGTTAATGTTGACTTTAAGTTGTAATGACCAGTTGACCACTTTCTAAAGTTTGGACTATCTGAGATGATCGAGCTAATTGGATAATCACTTCTGGATGAATGGTTTCTTACCGGCTTAAAACTGAACTCATGGTCAAAGGCTAAAATAAAATTACTAGGTTATCTCCTGTTAACTTAATTTGAGAAACATTTATCACAAATCATTTTCTTACAAGAACGCGTACTTTTTGTCCATTTTTGGTTACTTCGTTAAAGAATCAGGATTATCTGATTTATTACCGCTTTAGACAACATAATTTAATATCACTTTCTTGTTTTGTAGTGTCACATTGTTTTGTTTACTGATTATTTACCTCAGCCATCTAAAAGTTTAATTTATGGTTCAGGATGATATTCTTTATATGTTCTTCAAAAGCAAGAATCCAATAACGATGCAAGGAGATATCCGGGTCGCAAGAAGTATGGATAATGGAGTCACATGGGAGCAATTAGGAGTAGCATTGAATGAAGATTGGCATCTTTCACATCCATACGTATTCGAGTACAATCGTCATGTAAGAATCTTGCATATCAGCTATTAACTCTATAAATATTACCATACTCGTTTATGTTACTACTGATATGTTACTGACATTATCTTATTTGTTGACTGTATTATTTATAGATATACATGATGCCGGATGGAAGCGGGAAAGGGGATCTTCGTTTGTACCGTGCAGTAGATTTTCCTTTGAAATGGAAACTTGAAAAGATCATCTTGGAACGCTCACTTATCGATACATTTATCATACAACACAAAGAAACATTCTGGATTTTCGGTTCTTATCACGGAAATCTTGAAATCTGGTATAGCAGATCGCCGTTTGGTCCATGGACCCCACATAAAAGAAACCCTGTGCTCGGACTACCTAATGGAGGCCGTCCCTTCAATTACAATGGGAACTTTTATCGATTAGCTCACGATAATGAACGCGTTCATGTGTTTAAGATCGAAGTCCTTACACCGTACAGTTACAAAGAAGTAGAAGTAGATATCGGGGTTGAAAATCCGACTAAAGGTAGAAACGCGTGGAATGGGGCCCGGTCTCATCACCTAGATGTTCAGCGGTTAAGTAACGGGAACTGGGTCGGGGTTGCTGACGGGGATAGGATTCACTTTGGTGACGTGATTAGTAGACGTGTGGTTGGGTGCGGTTTGATTGTAACAGCTGGTTCAGTCATTTTTGTTATCGGTTGGTTACTTGGTTTAGTCAAGAGGTTCATCCCGTTCGCTCACAATGTAAAGAATAAAAACAGCTTGTTACTAATTTGGGAAAGACTCAAACTTCGAGTTCGGTTAAATGTGAACCCGAACAGGTTCATCGGTAAGTTTGTGATCTCGTTCCTTTTGATAGTCTCGGTTGTCATAATGTGTGTCGGTTTTTGGTACATTTATGGAGGAAACGGTGCGGAGAAACCATATCCGGTTGACACTCGTTTCTCTCAGTTCACGTTACTAGCAATGACTTATGATGCTCGGATATGGAACTTGAAAATGTACGTTAATCATTACTCTCGATGTGCATCAGTTCGTGAAATCGTTGTCGTTTGGAACAAAGGGAACCCGCCTGACCCAAACGATTTCGACTCTGCAGTCCCGGTCAGGATACGGGTTGAGAAGCAAAACTCGCTAAACAATCGGTTTAGACCCGACCCGTTAATCAAGACCAAAGCGGTTCTTGAACTTGATGATGATATAATGATGAACTGTGACGATATCGAACGCGGGTTCAAAATTTGGCGGGAAAATCCAGAACGGTTAGTCGGGTTTTACCCTCGGCTAGTGACAGGCCCACCACCGTTGATGTACAGACCGGAGAAACATGCACGCAAACATAACGGGTATAACATGATTTTGACCGGAGCTGTGTTTATTGACCGTGAGGTTGCTTTTGAACGGTACTGGAGTAGAGAAGCTGAGGCGGGACGGGAAACAGTGGATGAGGTTTTTAACTGTGAGGATGTTCTGATGAACTTTTTATACGCAAATGGGTCGAGGGATCCCACAGTGGAGTATGTGAAACCGAAATGGGCTATTGATACGTCCAAGTTTTCAGGTGTCGCAATCAGTGGGAATACGCAGGCACATTATCGTGTGCGCGGCAAGTGTTTAGAAGAGTTTACAAAGATTTATGGAGGATTAACGGATCGGAAAGTTGAGTTTGGGAGGAGGGCGGATGGTTGGGATCGATAGATTGAATGTTTGTATATAGTTTTGGTGCTGGCTCGGGTGGCGGGAGTAGGACTATGATGGTTTGGTGAGATGACGAACAGATATGCCAAAGTTTTGGAACATATTTTTGGATACAGGGGTAATTTTGGTAGAAAATAAAGTATATCATATTTGTACATGGACAAATTGCTAATGGTAATTCATTTTTAAGATTTATTGAAATTTCTTTTTTAAGATTTATTGAAATTGCTTAAAATTATATGCTTATGATAAAGACTGTAATTTGATGATAAACCTGTTTAGCTCAACCCGTCACTATGAACGCGTTTGAGCTAAATTTCTAAATCTCAGGGTCTCGACCTCAGTTCTCTATTTGAAATACAAATGGTATGTTGAATCATTGTCTTTCAAATGGCCTGTTTTATTGCTAATCATGCAATAGGGGTGTTTGGTTTTGCATTTTGAACCTGATTCTTGATCAGAATTTGATCGTCCAATACTTGGATAATCGGGTAGTAGACAACTGCGACAAAACTGATTATCTAAGGGGATAACTAAGTTGAATATTTCTCGAGACGCTTTTACTCCCATCCCACAAAATCATTATATACCTCTACTATTTTATATGTAATCAGAATTTGTCGAACGCTTAAACATCTTGTTTTCTGATTACTATAACTTCAAATGGTAGAAACAATCCACACACTATGTACGGGTACGACCAGTTTTATTGCAGTTAAAGTTGATCTGTTGTTGAAGCTCTAATGTTGAACCACCAATTGTACGTTTGCACTATAGTTGAAACTTCAAGGCGAAAAGACTGGACGCAAGGGCCACTTACCTGTTGCAACCGAGGTATGTTACTGTTTATACCTGTGCCATCATTTCTAGAAAGAAAGTAATCAAAGGTCACGACTTTGACCCATATGCGTTACGAATGGATTTATTTGGATTATGTTTTAATCTAAAACGGGTCAAATAGGTCCAACTTCTTATTTACTCTTTTCAATCCACCCAACCTATTAAATCGTTATTAATCAGTAATCTAGATTTAGTGTTATACTAAAAAAGCTTCAAACAGCAGAAAAGACCTGAACTCGTTTGATATATTACCCGAACAGCTTGACTCATTTATTTTGCCACCTATGAAAGAAGTTTAGATTTTAAACTTTATGTCGATTTCAACATTACCCTTTACAGATTTCTGAAGTGGCATCTTCGCTGCACATGGTTGAGGTTCGCAAGGCTGGAGGTGACTACACATTGGAAAATATTATGCCATCATATATTACGCTTGGAACTTTAGATTCATTTGTAGATTAGCTAAACGGTAGGACTAACGATACACAAATGGTCAATCTATAAACGCAGTTTCATTTTTGTTACTGTATTAAACACATCCTATCTCCTCTTTCTAGTAACAAACAACTATCCAGATTCGCAAACAGGTTAAATATCATGTGTGTTCCTGGGATTATTGGTGAGAATAAGGTAAATCGAAAAGTAATAAACAACTTTTAATATCAATGAGACCTAATTTGATATATAGTCGGCAGGCATCATTTTTCAGACCTTAAATATAGATCAAGCATTAAATCCAACTAATATAGTCGTAATCAAAATACTTGAGCATTTTTTGTGGGAAACCATGGTTTCCGACCTTTTAGCCGACTAATACATGAGATTTGGTTTCCGACCTTTTAGTCGACTAATCCACACAATTTAAACCCACACACCACATAGATTATTTTACACTAGTCATTTTTGTTATCTTTACTCAAGCCAGTATTTTCACTTCATGTATGCCTGTCGATATGTATAGTATTGATGGCATATATGTGGAGAGTTATGGATTTGTCATTCTACTGTTCTATTGGTTTAAAAGGAGTTAAAAGAGTATAAAAAGCAAAAGTAACAAGTGATGAAGGTGTGGTTCAATGGTTATCATCTTGATTCTTTATTCAAGAGGTCCAATGATCAAATCTTGCACCCGAAAATGCAAGTAACTATTGAACCAAATCTTTTCGCTTTTGAAATTGATTTTTTTTTTTAAAAAAAACTTACTTCAACTATATTAAACCCACATTTCAACCATGACTCACAACATGAAAGATAAATCTTATAAATAGGAACACAACTTACTTAAATTACATAGTTGCATACTTGCATAGATTAAAAGCAAAAGCCATGATTTCTCTTAAATGAACATGTCTCTCAGCTTATTTTTGTGGAACCTGACTTGACGGTTGAGTTGATACTTCTCATCACTTAGAATTTGGTGGATCATATTATGTAATTTTAATATATTTAGCGAGTATGTCTAGATGATACAACATGTTTTGTACAATAGTGGCTTTAAATTCTTGACAACGGTTGTCTTCTAATGTGATGTTATTACAGTATCTATTCGGTTTTCTACTATGCCAATTAGATGTTATTTATTAGCATAAATAAATACATACACAAAAACTAGTTATAAGAGAATATTGAAAGGAAAAGTTTGGCTAAAGAAAAAGATAGATGATAAAAATTCTTTAAACAGATTAGTTAAATTATAGTGAGTAAGGATCAAATGAGAAATAAAACTAAAATGAGAAGGATGAGAAGAAACCACAACCGCACATTTTAGATGCACCTACAAAAGTAGATGCATCTCCACTTAATTCTTTTTTCCTTATTCGAAATGTGTGGCCAGGAATATTTCTCACTCTTCTCATTTGATTTTTTCTTCTCACTAGATCTCTTCCCAAATTATAGTATTAAAAGTAAATATATTGTATGACGATGGATGGGTGTAATGGCTATCATCTTCACTCTTTATACAAGAGGTATAAGGATCAAATCTATTAGATCCATCCTTGATCACGATTTTTATATTTTACTTTAATTTCTTTTAAAAATTATTGTTTTAAAACTCACTTCAACTACATTTACTGTCTGTCTAAAAATGACTTTTTTCATACTTACTTCAACTATGACTAAATCGCTGCGGAAATTAAAAAGGCAATAAAACATGGCCGTGCTTTGTGATAAATGGACATGTCTTTAAGTTAACTTTTTTGGAACATGACTTGATGGTTGAGTTGGATAATGCTCATCACTTAGAAGACTAGAGTACGCAATTTCGATATATTTAGCAAATATGTCTAGCTGATGTAACTTGTTTCGTATAACAATGGCTTTAAATTATAGAGAATGATTGTCTTCTAATGTCATGTTTTTGCCATTATGTCAAACATTGACTTTTCTCTTTGGTCATGTTTCGTTTAATCAGTTATTGCGTTATCTATTTTCGATTTTACCATAAGCAGGTGATCTTATGGTGCGTATAACGTAATCTTCTTGCTAGTGTTATACAAAACACATTATCTCAAGACATATTCACTAAATATACCGAAACAACAACGATGCAATTTAAGTAAGTTCTGTGTTCTTATTCTTAGTCGTATTCGTCTTGTTGTCAGCATAGTTAAAGTGAGTATAAAAAATTTGTTTTTAATCAGATGGTAAATACTCCGTATAATTGGAATGAGTATAAAAAATCGTTTTTAAAAAGATGGTTGATAGTGTTGAAAGTAAAATCTATAAAAAAGTGAATGATGGTTGCAAGGGCAAATAGCATTTCAGGCGTTAAGACTTGATCACTCGAACTCTTGTATAGAGATGTGAAGATGATAGCCATTGAACACCATCCATCACCATGTATTACTTTTACTTTTAATATCCTTTAACTATATTTCTAGTATAAGCACTAGACTAGCATAAGTATAAGGACTAGACTCGCATACATGTAGTGACATTCTGGCCCTAATTAAAAATAATTAACAAAGATGACTAGTGTAAAAATAGTTTATGGACTAACTAGTAAGCAATCTCTGACATAAGTATAAGCTATGACAAACAACTCATTTCGATTTAAAAGTACCCGATAAACAGTTATACTTATACTGCATAAGTATAAGGACTAGACTGGCATGCATGTGACATACTGGCCCTAATTGAAAATAGTTAACAAAGATGACTAGTGTAAAAATAGTTTATGCACTAACTAGTAAGCAACTCTGACATAAGTATAAGCCCATGACAAACAACTCATTTCGATTTAAAAGTACCCGATAAACAGTTATATTACTATCATTATAACAAAACTCTTGAATTTAATGGGTACATAAACGAGTACAAAGATAATAAAAACTAGTTAAAAGAGACTCCTGGCTAATTAGGTTAATGAGAACATGTGATCATTGCCTGGGGCCGGGTCCTTAAGGAAGGGTATAGTTTGCATCAAAAGATGCATGAAATCAAGGTGTTCCCATCGATTTACGCCTTTTGGAGTTATAAGAGAATACTGAAAAATAGAACTTTGGCCTGAAGGAAAAGTTGGATGATCAAAAGATTCTTATAAAAGATAGTTAAATTATATTAAAAGTAAATGTATTACATAGTGATGGATTGATTCAATGGCTATTATCTCCAATCTTTGTTCAAGACGTCAAAGGATCAAATCCCATGAATCACTTCATCGCATTTTTATATTTTACTTTCAATTCTTTTTAAAAAATGATCTTTTTGTTAAACTCACTTCAACAATAATTGAGTGTTCTTTTAAAAATGACTTTTTTTAATATTTACTTCAACTATGACTACAGAAAACAAACACATTTTAAATTATGATATTTTTTTATTATTAAACTCACTTCAACAATACTTAACTGTCTTTTTAAAAATGACTTTTTTTTAATACTCACTTCAACTATTGCTCAAAGAACGCAAACACAACTTAAATTACATCGCTGCCTAAATTAAATGTTAGAATACAAGGTCGTGATATGTGCTAATTGAACTTATAAACATGTCTTGAAGTTAACTTTTGTAGAACTTGACTTGGTGGTTGAGTTAAATACTACCCATCACTTAGAATTTGGCGTATTAAAGTACGTATTTTCAATATATTTAGTAATTATGTCTAGTTGATATAACACGTTTTGCATAAAAATGACTTTAAATTCTGGACAATGGTTGTTAGATGTTATTGGCTTTTCTACTATTCTAGTTAGATGTTATTTATTAGCCTGAATAAATCAAATTGCCTAGTTTTAGCACATATTAAGATGTTGAAATTCTAATATGCCGAATTCTAAGTGACAAGCAGCATATAACTCAACCACCAAGTCACGTTCCAAAAAGAATTAACTTAAAGACAGGCTTATAAGTTCATTTACACAAATCACGACCTTGTTTCCATTGCCTTGAATTTCGGCAGTCATGTAATTTAAGTTGTGTTCGTGTTCTTGACTTCTTTCATTCATTTGATACCAACATATTGATTGGCCCACAAGCGATGAGATTCGGCCTATAACTGATAATTGTGTGAAAGGTTATTATCCATATAACAAAATCTTTTATTTTTATATAATAAAAGAATTACATCATTTCGGAGTTTTTTTGACAAAACAATCTTAGTGGAAAAAAAATTGGGCCAATAGGAATGCTCGATTTTGACACATAGGCGAAATCGAGCAATATGATTGGCCAATAAAAAGTCAAAATTGAATTGATTTTGGTCAAACCTTAATAAATTTGGAGGAGAATTTGATTGAGGAAAAAAAACACATAAAAATATAAGTGTCAAATATATGAAAATAAAAACTTAAAAAATGAGGAGGTAATTAATAAAACATTAGTGGTTGAATTTTGAATTTTAAATATATTATATGGAGTTAAGTGTAAAATTATAAATCTCCATATTTTTTGATAACTTTAGATAATAAACAAATAACCCCTTACACTTTATACCCCCTACACTTTATATATGAACTTAGTATTGGTTTGAGATTTCCCTCCATTAAACTTATAAAATTTTATAAATGTACGAATTAGTTTTAATATACGTTAAATACTTTTAAAATAAATATTAGTTTTAAACTTTCATCTATTAAAATATCTTTTTACTATGTACGTTAGATATAAATAAGAACTCATGTTATCCTATTTAAAAGTTTAATCTATACGTACACGGGTTTAAATATTAAATACAGTTAAATTATTATTAACGGTAATATAAATATCAAATGGTAAGTACGAGTTACTGTGATATGAAAATAAATATACGCGATTGTACTTATAACGACTATGTAATTATTATTTAAAGTTTATATACGGATATCCGGAAAAACATTTTTTAAAAACTTTACGGGGTATATTTTAACTTCATCAACGCTCATTATGTGCTATTAAACTTGCATATTTTGTACAACTATCAATAGTTAAAATTAAACAACAATATCAACCTCAACATTAACATCTATGTCAGCTAAACAAAGTTAAATATTTCATCCAATAAATTTTTTACAAAATATTAATTGATATTAATACATAATGAAAACCTCATGAATACTTATTAGTTGTATTTATATCACAATTTTTACGGTTAAATTCTTATATGTCCATATGGTAAACAAAAATTTTAAAATAAATTTGATTTATGTGTAAACCCATGTGATCAAAGAACATTTGACCTAATAACATTATAAAAAGACACGCTCAAGAATCCAATACAAGGTCGATGCCACGGTTATATTTACAATTTCTGCTAACAATTTTTCTTACTTTCACACATGTTGATGCTCTAACTTTTTAAAATATACATAAGATTTTCTGTTTTTAAACGATAATACCATATAATTAAATTTTCTGGAAAAACCCCGTGCGTGCACGGGTATTATAACTAGTTTATATACCTATGATATGTGCTAAAAATAGGCAATTTGATTTATTCATGAAAATAAACAACATCTAACTGGCATAGTAGAAAAGCGAATAGTTACCGCAATACGTGTTTAAACAAAATAGGACTAAGGAGAAAAGTTGTGGTCCTGAATTTAAAGCTAGTGTTATACAAAACGTATTATACCATATTCACTAAATATATTGAAATTACAACGATGTAATTTAAGTTGTGTTCCTATTCTTAGTCGTATATGTCTTGTTCAAAGCCGAATATGAGAGTGCAGAGCCGTCTTCGAGGGTGTGTGAGGTGTGCTACCGCAAAGGGCCTCAAAATTTTAGGGGCCTCAAAATATATATCCCTTTATATATATTTTAGAGCGTCAAAATATACTTCCAACTTCAAAATGTTAACAATATATGAAATTATTATGTAAATATCATCTTAAAAGTGGTCTAGAGTGACGAAGAACTCACTAAAACTTAAAGCTTGATGGTTACAACAAATTTTCATCATCATGTTTAGGCGTTATGAAATTTTTTGCACAGGGCCTCCGCTTGCTCAGCTACGGCACTGTGAGAGTGTGTGAGGTATGCTATCGCACAGAGTCTCCAAATTAGAAAGGGGCTTCAAAAATTTTATATGATACGTATATATATTCAATAAAACTAACTACAAGTATTGATTTAAGAAGTTGCATTGAAAATGCTAGCCAAAGCACTTTAAAAGCAATTATTTCTAATTTCATCTTTTTGAAAAATTATTTACTTTCGATTTTAAGCCTCATTTTAGTTATTAAATTAAGTTTTGTACAGGGCCTTCGTAAACTTAAATACGGCACTTGTTGACGGCATAGTTAAAGTGAGTATAAAAAAATTATTTTTAAGTAGATAGTAAACACTTCTTATAGTTGAAGTGAGTATAAAAATCATTTTTAAGAAGATAGTTAATAGCACTGAAAGTAAAATCTGAAAAGAAAAGAAAAAAAAAATGATGATTGGGCCAATGGCTAAGTATATTTTTCAGGTGCAAAGACTTGATCATTGGACCTCTTGTATAAAGATAAAGATGATAGCCATTGAACCCAACTAACACCATGTGTTACTTTTACATTTAATATTGTTTAACTTTCTTTTTGGTAACAATGGAATCAGTACAATGACATCCATAATTCTCCACGTATACGCCATCACTATATATATGCACCAGACTAGCAAACATGAAGTGAAAATACAGGTTCGAAATAAAGATAACAAAGATGACATAGTACAAAAAATAGTTTATGCACTAGCTAGTATGCAATCTCTGACATAAGTATATAAGTCCGCGTCAAATAGCTCATGGTGATTAAAAAGTACCAGATAAACAGTTAAATTACTATCAACATACTGCATAAGATTAGCCACAAATTCCTTATAACAAAACTGGTGAATTTCACGGGTACATAAACTAGTAAAGATAATGAACAACAAACACAGTTACACATCATGGTGGAATTATTGTATTATTCATGTGTTCCTAACTCGTTATAAAAATTACTTTTTTTCGTACTTACTTCAACTATGACTAACAGTTAGGAACACAACTTAAAATACATCATATCGCTGCTGAAATTAAAGGCAAGAAAACATGGCCGTGCTTTGTGTTAAATGAACATGTCTTTAAGTTAATTTTTTTGGAACCTGATTTGATGGTTGAGTTGGATAATGCGCATCACTTAGAAGACTAGAGTACGCAATTTCGATATATTTAGCAAATATGTCTAGCTGATATAGCGTGTTTCGTATAACAATGGCTTTAAATTATAGACAATGGTTGTCTTCTAATGTCATGTTTTTGCCATTATGTCAAACATTGACTTTTCTCTTTGGTCATGTTTCGTTTAATCAGTTATTGCGTTATCTATTTTCGATTTTACCATAAGCAGGTGATCTTATGGTGCGTATAACGTAATCTTCTTGCTAGTGTTATACAAAACACATTATCTCAAGACATATTCACTAAATATACCGAAACAACAACGATGCAATTTAAGTAAGTTGTGTGTTCTTATTCTTAGTCGTATCCGTCTTGTTGTCAGCGTAGTTAAAGTGAGCATAAAAAATTTATTTTTAGTAGATAGTAAATACTCCGTATTGTTGGAGTGAGTATAAAAAATCGTTTTTAAAAAGATAGTTGATAGTGTTGAAAGTAAAATCTATAAAAAAGTGAATTATGGTTGCAAGGGCAAATAGCATTTCAGGCGCTAGGACTTGATCACTCGACCTCTTGTATAGAGATGTGAAGAACTGAAGATGATAGCCATTGAACACCATCCATCACCATGCGTTACTTTTACTTTTAATATCCTTTAACTATCTTTCTAGTATAAGCACTAGACTAGCATAAGTATAACTGTATCAAGGACTAGACTGGCATGCATGTGACATACTGGCCCTAATTGAAAATAAACACATCAAATTAATCTATATATTTTTTTTTGTAAGGAATCCTAAAAACGTTATTCTCGTACCCATGTACTTCACACACAATAAAAGTAAACCGAAAAAAATAAACACATCAAAAAACACATGTATAAGCCTTCCAAAATAAATTAAAAGATACACATACACAAAAATTAGTTATAAGAGACTCCTGGCCAATTAGGTTAATGAGAACATGTGATCATTGCCTGAGGCCGGGTCTTTAGGGAAGGGTCTAGTTTGCATCAAAAGATGCATGAAATCAAGCTGTTCCCACCGATTTACGCCTTTTGAAGTTATAAGAGAATATTGAAAAATAGAACTTTGGCCTGAAGGAAAAGTTGGATGATCAAAAGATTCTTATAAAAGATAGTTAAATTATATAAAAAGTAAATGTATTACATAGTAATGGATTGATTCAATGGCTATTATCTCCAATCTTTGTTCAAGACGTCAAAGGATCAAATCCCATGAATCACTTCGTCGCATTTTTATATTTTACTTTCAATTCTTTTTAAAAAATGATCTTTTTGTTAAACTCACTTCAACAATAATTGAGTGTTCTTTTAAAAATGACTTTTTTTAATATTTACTTCAACTATGACTACAGAAAACAAACACATTTTAAATTATGATATTTTTTTATTATTAAACTCACTTCAACAATACTTAACTGTCTTTTTAAAAATGACTTTTTTTAATACTCACTTCAACTATTACTCAAAGAACGCAAACACAACTTAAATTACACTGCTGCCAAAATTAAATGTTAGAATACAAGGTCGTGATATGTGCTAAATGAACTTATAAACATGTCTTGAAGTTAACTTTTGTGGAACTTGACTTGGTGGTTGAGTTGGATACTACGGTAGAATTTGGCGTATTAAATATGTATTTTCAATATATTTAGTAATTATGTCTAGTTGATATAACACGTTTTGCATAAAAATGACTTTAAATTCTGGACAATGGTTGTTAGATGTTATTGGCTTTTCTACTATTCTAGTTAGATGTTATTTATTAGCCTCAATAAATCAAATTGCCTAGTTTTAGCACATATTAAGATGTTGAAATTCTAATATGCCGAATTCTAAGTGACAAGCAGCATATAACTCAACCACCAAGTCACGTTCCAAAAAGAATTAACTTAAAGACATGCTTATAAGTTCATTTAACACAAATCACGACCTTGTTTCCATTGCCTTGAATTTCGGCAGTCATGTAATTTAAGTTGTGTTCGTGTTCTTGACTTCTTTCATTCATTTGATACCAACATATTGATTGGCCCACAAGTGATGAGATTCAGCCCATAACTGATAATTGTGTGAGAATCCATATAACAAAATTTATATACCTATAATATGTGCGAAAAATAGGTAATTACTACTATATAACATTTATGGGGCGCACCCCAAACACTGTAGCAACACACACATAAAACACTGTAGCACTACAGTACTAACGGTCGTTAGTTACTGTAGCGCTACAGTACTAACGGTCGTNTAGGTAGCTAACGACCGTTATCTTTAACAATTTAAAAAAAAAAAAAACCATACGAACTTGGTCCTTCATCTCAGAAACCCGCAGCAACGCGCGGTTTCTTTTCTAGTTTGATTTATTCATGAAAACAAATAACATCTAATTGGCATAGTAATAGTTACCACTTACCAGCTTACTGCAATATGTGTTTAAACAAAATAGGACCAAGAAGAAAAGTTGTGGTCGTGAAATTAAAGTTGTGTTCCTAATAAAATTGACTACATGTATTTGATTTAACAAGTTGCATTGAAAATGCTAGCCAAAAGCACTTTGAAAGCGATTATTTCTCATTTCATCTCTTTAAAAAATTATTCGATTTCTATTTTAGGCCTCGTTTTAGTTATTAGATTAAATTTTGTACAGCGCCTCCGTAAACTCAGATACGACACTTGTTGACGGCATAGTTAAAGCGAGTATAAAAAAATTATTTTTAAGTAGATAGTAAATACTTCATATAGTTGAAGTGAGTATAAAAAATCATTTTTAAGAAGATAGTTAATAGCACTGAAAGTAAAATCTGAAAAGAAAAGAAAGAAAAAATGATGATTGGGCCAATGGCCAAGTATATTTTTCAGGTGCAAAGACTTGATCATTGGAACTCTTGTATAAAGATAAAGATGACAGCCATTGAACCCAACTAACACCATGTGTTACTTTTACATTTAATATTGTTTAACTTTCTTTTTGGTAACAATGGAATCAGTACAATGACATCCATAATTCTCCACGTATACGCCATCACTATATATATGCACCAGACTAGCAAACATGAAGTGAAAATACAGGTTCGAAATAAAGATAACAAAGATGACATAGTACAAAAAATAGTTTATGCACTAGCTAGTATGCAATCTCTGACATAAGTATATAAGTCCGCGTCAAATAGCTCATGGTGATTAAAAAGTACCCGATAAACAGTTAAATTACTATCAACATACTGCATAAGATTAGCCACAAATTCCTTATAACAAAACTGGTGAATTTCACGGGTACATAAACTAGTAAAGATAATGAACAACAAACACAGTTACACATCATGGTGGAATCGTAAAAAACGATTAGTACTACAACAGATTAAATCCATAAGTCAAGGGTACTAGTTTGGCAAAAGAACAATAACATGAAACTATTTCTTCATCAACAAGTTGGTTTTGGGCTTTTAATCATCTTATTCACGCCTTCTGTTGACTGTCTTTACATGTCGACAACACTATTAGCAACACAATCAGAGACATTCCACGACACTTTTGCATGCTGGAGCCCGAGGTGGAGGTGGAGATTGATCAAGCCTCAGACCTACCATGAAAACAATGAAAATCTTGTCGTTTTCGGCCATTCCAACAAGGGAATAATTAGGCCTGGTTGGTTTGGTTCAACTTGATTACTTGATTATCAAATAATCTTCGCCCAACTCATTTGCATAAGCGGCAATCTTATGGTGCATGTGATCAAATCTTCTTGCTCCGCGTTGAGCATTAAGCTCTTTTTAGCTTCATAAAAACAATGAACAATGTATATATGAATGAGTATTGATTGGCATACCTAATTGGTATGCCTAATTATATGTCTAAACCATATATGCCAAGATCCAGTTGGTGGACAGCAGGGGACTCACTTCTTCACTTAAGGGTGGTGTCCCCGAGCTGTAAACGGATGATTTCGGTCCATTGATCACATGTGCTCAACTCATAACTCCAAAGATCTCAACCATCAAGTACAAACTCATCATATTGAGCATCAATGTTATGAATAAACAACAAAAGACTCTAGACGTTAAAGGTGATTACTAACATATTAACTTTGTCTTTACTAAGTAGGCCAATCTTTTATTCGTGCTACACATGCACATATGCTCAATACTTTTTGTAATACAAACTGCATTTTGGTACTTTGTCCCATTCTTTTTTTTCATTTGTGTTGTTTCAGCATTTATTGTTTGAAATTGCAACACTTGTTATAAAGTTCTGTGAGTAAATGTACACAATATTTTGGCAAAGGTGCCGTTTCTGCTATCAATGAGGGACTATTTGTTTGCCTTCATTTTCCGCTAACTTCTAGCGGCGCAATAAGCATGTCATAAACATACTGAAAATCCAATCTGGCACGATCCCCCCTTTTTATACATGTAAAGACTAAAGATCTACATATACAGAAGCAGACGATCAATTAATCACTTGAAGCGTCAAGTTATCAACCTATCCACTGGTTCTTCAACCTCTCATGTCAAGCAAATTTTAGAAACCATCTTCAACAATCCGCACTAGCGATAGACCACCCTCCTTCCAGCCTATAGAGAGCAATTCTTGATGAGTTGACATGGACCAACATTGTCCGTGTTCTTATGGAAGAGTGTGTCTTGATGGTCCCTCTTTAAGACTTTGAGTCATTACAACATGTCATTGAACAAGTTTTAAGTCATCAAGTTATTCTTGTTCTCAAAACAAATATGTACACATAAGTAGTATACTTCTTTAAAAGATGAATGCACCATACCTCTTCTAATCCAAGGAGCACTAATAGTGAATTTGCAGCTAGTCTTTTGTCAGCATTGATACTTACTCGCTGTGCAGATGTGAGTACTTCTGATTAAACACTGTTAAGCTACGTGCCCGAGGTATAATGTACTTCCTTCTCGAAGCAAGTCAGAATACCATATTGGGTAACAATATTTCTGTCAGTGTGAGTATTATAAAAGTCATTATAAAAAAGACAGTTAAGTATTGTTTAAGTGAGTTTAATAAAATTAATTTTTAAACAAACTAAAAGTAAAGTTTTTTTTAAAAAAAAAAAAAAAAAAAAAAAGGTCGGATATGAAGTGTATGGGATTTGATCCTTCGACCTCTTGTATAAAGAGTGGAGATGATAGCCATTGCAACCACATATCACACCTCGTAATTCTTATACTTATAATACAATTTAATAACAACATATTGATTGGCCCACAAGTGGTGAGATCCGGCCCATAACTATGTGAAAAATTATCCATATAACAAGATTTATATACTTATAATATATGCTAAAAATAGGTAATTTGATTTATTCATGAAAATAGTTAACATCTAAATGGCATGGTAGAAAAGTGAATAGTACGAGATTAAACAAAATAGAACTAAGGAGAAAAACCGATATCCAGAGTCTAAAGCTTGTGTTATACAAAACACGTTATATCAGCTAAACATATTCACTAAATACATTGAAACGATGTAATATAAGTAAGTTGTGCCTGTTCTTAATCGTATCTGTCTTGTTGTCAGCATAGTTGAAGTGAGTATAAAAAGATTATTTTTAGGTAGATAGTAAATACTCCGTATTGTATAGTTGAAGTGAGTAAAAAAAAAATAAATAAAAAATCATTTTTAAAAAGATGGTTAATAGTACTGTAAAATTTAAAAACCAGTATTAAGGAGGCACAAGGGCTATAGCATTTTTTTAAGGTGCAAAGACTTGATCACTGGACCTCTCGCGTAGGATGTGAAGATGATAGCCATTGAACTCACCCAACACTATGTGTTACTTTTACATTTAATATCATTTAACTCGTGAAGTTTACGGGACATAAACTAGTACAACATAATAAATTTCAAACACAGTTACACATCATGGTGGAATACTGGAATAGTAAAAAAACGATTAGTACTACAATATATTAAATCCATAAAGTCATGGGTACTAGTTTACCAAAAGAACGATAACCAAGCATATTTAGAACATGAAACTATTTCTTCATCAACAAGTTGGTTTTGGGGTTTTAACACCTTATTCACGGCTTCTGTTGACTGTCTTAACACATTGCCAACACTATTTAGCAACGGGATCAGAAGTACATTCCACAACACTTTTGCATTTTGGAGCGGGATGTAGAGGTGGAGACTGATCAAGCCTTTGGACCACCTACCATGAAAACAATGAGAATCTTATCGTTTTCGAACCACTCCAGTAAGGGAATAATTAGGCCCAGTTTGGTTCAACTTGATTATCAAGTAATCTTCGCCCAGCTTGAAGCATCTCATCAATCTATCCACTGGTTCTTTGACCTCTCATGTCAAGCCACATCAGCAACTTCTAGAAACCATCTTCAACAATCCGCACTGGCGATACACCACCCTCCTTCCAGCCTATAAAGAGCAGTTCTTGAAATGAGTTGGCATGGACCAACATTGTCGGTGTTCTTACGGAAGAGTGTGTCTTGATGGTCCCTCTTTTTACTTCTTTAGCGGCAGAATAGCCAGCTGAAGGTAATCGGATGTGGTTTTCTCTATTCAGGTTACACGGAGAGGGATTCTTTTTGACCCTCACAAGGTTAAATCTCGAGACCGTTTTCGACCCTTCACTGGCCAACCCCAAATGTACACACCTAGCGAAGTTTGAACCTTTGACCTCTTGTTTGAAAGCCAAGGACCTTACCACTAGGCCATTAGGGGGTGGTTAATAGCCAGCTGAAGGTGAAGTTGCTTTGACTGGCACAGCTTTGCTGGATTTCTATAAGTAGTAATTTGAGCAGAATTACCATCTAATATGACAACACGTGCAACGCAAAAAGAGTCGCCTTTTTCACAAGCAAAGTCCCACTCTTTTACACTTATAGGAAACCAGTCTTTCCAGGCATATGAGGTTGCTTTAACTTCTATGTATTCCTTGCTATTATCATCACCTTCGATCACAATATCATACGGCAGTCCGGATTCTTTAACCTCATTAACCCATTTCACACAATTCTCACCAAGTTTTGCAGAAAAGTATCTGAAAGCCACAAGCTCTCCTGTCCTCCCAGTTTCTCTTTTCCTAACTCCTGTCCTCCCAGTTATTGCATGTTTCAGGGGAAGTGAATTTATACTCTTTCCGTCGTCTAATTGACCTTTGAAACCAACATTCATATCAATTACAGAATCTGATACTTCTTTTGAAGCTTCATCTTCTTCCAAGATCACTGAAGGTATCGTTGAGGATGATGCAGGGTTTCCTTTAATGATCCAGTCACCATCAGTCATGATTAATCGTTCTGTAACACCATGGCTCAATTGAGCAGAACTATATGCTAACGACCATTGTAATTCTTCACATGGGAGGGTCAATAGCTTTTGGCTACCTGAAATGAAAATTTCCATCTCGTCCACTAGGTAACCTGATTGTGTCATTGCTATAATCATTTGGAGGAAATTTGCTAAGGGTAATTCGGGAAATCCAGCAAGTAGAAAACGAGATAGCTCTCTAAAAAGCGAGTGGGTGTCATATTTACTGGTTGTATACAAGATGCTGTCCTGTAGAAGACAACCACACTTTATCCGCTTATTGGATTTGATACCATATTTCTTTATAACATTTATGTAGACCAACTTCTCCACCTCAACAACTAGCAAGTGCTTGAATCCCCACGAACACTTAAGTACATCATATACATTTGGATGGACACTATAAATGTAACGCTGAGCATATGGGAGAACCGAGTTTATTAATGAAGCTTTAGAATTGCTATCCGTCGGACCATAGTATATTGCATCACGAGTCACAACCTACACAACAAAATATTAATAGTAAATAACAGTGTCTACTTTTTTTTGTTTAGAGGTAGCAAAGACGGGTAACAACGGGGTCGTGTTAACTGTTGAGCTTGATTGCTTTTATTACAAGAGTTGACCCACAAACATTAATGTTTCCATTTTTTTGTACACAAACTATGTTTATACAATAATCATCCAACTTATAAGGATAAAAGTCTAAAACAATTAAGAACGTTTGAATCTTCAAAAGTGCACTGAGGTGAAAGTTTGACTCGTTTCACTTAAAGCTATAAAGAATATATTATAGACCCGTTAGATATAAGTTTAACCAAAATTGACCCATGTATTAAATTGTGTACCAAATAGTTCCCCAAGACAGACCGAGTGGCATATAAATGAGAATCCAAATATGATTCGACCTGGTTTGTGAAAGAGTGTACCTCCGAAAGAGAAGGTATTCCGAGTATCCGAAATAAAACAGAAACCTTATCCTGAAACGTCTGTTTTTCTTGAGTAGTTAACTCCCCAAAAGAAATAAAATGCACATTTTCCAAGTTCTTGAATTCATTTCCTAGCTGCTCATCATCACACCAACATACGAGACCGAAGGATTGATGCAACGAAACCCATTTATCTTTCATAGTTGGAAGGATCTTCGTTTCCTTTTCCTCCATACTTTTCTTCAAGTAGTCAATATCTCCAGAACTTAGAACCCCCGAATCTAATTCAGCACTCCATTTTAAAAAATCTTGGAAAACCTATCACATGAAACAAACAAATTATTGAGGAGTATTTCAACCCATTGATATGAAAATAGGTTGAAGAGGTGGCAAAATTCGAACCATTTACTTATGAATGGGTTATCTTAAACAGGTTGAAGGGGTAAAATTATATAATATAGCAGAAACGGGAACAGATCAAACACATGGCACAAACTCTCTCTCTAATATAGTAAAGCATACAACCACTTGGCCAATTTTAGTTTCAGTTTTCAAAAAATTGTTGTAATCGTAATGCCTTGAAAATTATACTAAGACAAATAATTGTTTCCGGGTCAACTCAAACCGTTTATGTTGCCGCCTCTAGTTTATGGCCCAGGCCATATATTTGTGCACCAATTAGTATATGGCTATATGCATATACAAGTACAGAGATATGGTTGTACTCACTGTTTTAACTGCCTGTGATGACAAACTCCCAGTTGATAAACATTGGATCAAAGACGGAAGATAGATACGCAGAGGAGCATTCTCGGCTACTCCTAACTCATTCACGAAGAAATCATGGAGGCCAGGATAAACATTGCATAACATGTTGCTGAATGGACGATGAGTCATACTTTGGTCAAACTGTGGATTGGTTGACTTTGTTTGTTCCATTAAAGAAACAATATGATCATGCCAATATACTTCATTTGGAGATAAGAATAAACCAGCTATGACTTCATTTGTGGAATCATACCAGTGAGGGATAAATATGAAAGCTTTAGAGTGCAAATTCTCAACAATCTTTTGCTTTGAGATGCTCATCTCATTCCATATATATGTGTAGAGCTTGGACATTTGAGATATACTGGCAGATTTAGATTTCATTAAGAGTTAACACGCAAGCCAAAGATACAAGGAAAGAAAACTAAAAGAAAAATTGCACACACAAACAAATTTGAAATAGTAATACCTGGCCCGGAAAGATCTCTTAGATCTTCCCAAACACCGAGAAGTGATAAAGTGTCATCAAGAGTGATTGTATTCTTCAAGCCAATATCGTTTACAAACTTCACATTGTTAACCTATTTAACAACAAACAAAATCGGAGTGGATATCAGTTCTGTAGAGTTATAAGTATGCCTACAATATAAAATCTAAAATTGCTAACCTTTGGAACAACATATGGTACCATGTCACCAAGAACTTCTCGCACAAGTTCACAGTCATGGAACAGATCCTTAGGAAAGTGAAGTTGAGTATCCTTACTAGAAACCAACCATTGAATACCATTAAGGATTTTTATAACATAAGAGGTAAAAGGCTTGTTGCCAAAATTATTTTCCCACAGTTGATTAAGCACCGTCAACAGGTCCTTACTCTTCTCCTTATCGCCATTAGAGGATACATGTGACAACAAATGCATTAACTCTTGAGAATCCCAGACACCTTTTTTAACTTCAACTATTTTCACAAAATCAGAGACTCCCAATTTGCGCAAGAATTTTCTCCATTTCTGTAATCCTTTATGTAAGGATTTGCAAAACGGGTGCTTCAGATAGCTGATATCAATCTCAAACCATTTCATACCAGTCCCACTAACCAACTTGCTCATATTATATGGATTCCCGAATTTTATACCAAAATGAATTGGCACATCAGCAAGTCGTTTGTGCCCATGATTTGTGTAAATATAAGCCTTTTCACGTAACTGTGAGAGAATGTGTTCCTTCTCTACAAGACACTGAGGACATAAAGACGATTGTAGGTGAAACATAATATAAGAGAGGTACTCGATTATCAATTCTGTACTTTCCAACATAATGTTTTCATCACAGATAGCAGGTAAGATGTGCCCTTTTAAAATTTCATGAGCAGATAACGACTGGACTCCAACCTTATAAAGCATATGGGTTATGTTTTCAGCATGATCATTAAAAAGGGCGGGATTAACAATTCGTAGTTTTGAATACAGCTTCTCGAATGTTTTAAAACCGTGCTCATCCATATGCATCCAAATTGCACCTTCATTTATCGATGTGTAACTACCATCTAAAAGAGGAACAAATGGTAATTGGCTAAGAGAGCTTAAGACGTCACGATAATCTCCATTAACCAACTTCAAAAACAAATTATTTAGCCAAGAGGAAAGCCAACTGAGGCCCATTGATTTAAGAGAACCGGACAGACACAAAGATGTCAAAACTTGAACAAGAACTTTGGGTCCACATTCTTCAATGCCTAAATAAGCCCGAGCCAAAGAATCAGTTAGAACTGCATCTTTATTCAAATACCCAACATCAAGATGCTCCTTTACGAATTCATGTACAACCACATTAACTGATTCCTCTTCTTTAGTACTGCCAATGGCATTGGCTACTTTAGATTTCTTCAACGCCACATCGCCCTTGGTAGATGGATTCCCATTAGAACCCTGTCCAACACCATCCTTTTTAGGAGAATTACAGCTGGGAGAAGATGTGCAGTCAATTAAGTCTAACTTTCTCTTTTTAGCTGATTTATGAGTACTTTCATTGAGTGAAGGGCTTAAGACTGATTTTCTCTTTTTATCTCGCTTTTTTACGCTTTTCTTGCTATTTAACTTATCAGGTGAAGGGCTTCTTTTCTTTTCATTTGATACTCCAAGGGGTATATTCTCCTGAGTTTCAGAGTAATTCGGACAATTACTAACTCGACCAGAACCTTCCATATTTGGAGGTGAGGTTTTGTTTTGATTAGTCAAACAAGTTTCTTCGTTGTTGTGATTGGTTTTTATATCATTGCCATCACCATTCCCAGAAGAAAACGACTTGCTGCATTCAGGCATACCACTCGAACTTTCTTTCACGTGCTCTTTTTTAGACAGGAAACGCTTATTTAATGTGGAAATTTCAGATGGCCTTGCTTGATTAATAAAAGAAAGATGCAACCTACATGAAAAAGTTACGTTGTATGAAAGGCACTTAAAAAAAGTGATGATAACGAAACAAGATAGTAACCATAACGATTTGGATTCAGTTAATGTAAAATTCTAAGTACACTGTACAAGTATTTAAAGCCTTAGGTCCACCATTAGGCCCATTTATTAGGTCCACCAAACATTTTCCAAAATGTTATGCTTTAAATAAAGATGCTACAAATGAGTTGCAAAACATACCTCAAGCTTTGGATTCGCACATGAAGCTTTTCCTTGCTATCAACCGATCGTTTTTTGGCAATGAAATCCAATAACTTTTCGACCGTAACTTTTACGCCTTGGTGAGTATCCACAAATTCAATAAGAGAATTAATTATTTCTTCACGAGATATTCTGAACACTCCTGTTGAATCAGAACTCACACGAAAATAATGAATTACAAGAGGATGCCGAATGAGAGGCCCCAACTCAAGCTCTTCATACTGATTAACTCCCTCATTCTTGCAGATTGCTGTCTCCAAATCATATAAGGTGATAATCTCCCAGACCTCAACAAAGCAATTAATGAATGTATTTATCTGAAAGTAAAAAATAATGAACCATCATATATATGAGAATTAAAAATTTAAAACACATATCACAGCAGTAGTGGCACTCGATCCACAAAATGAGAAAACGGACCCTCTCATCTACAAACACGGAGAACACAAAACAGACACTAGCTATGCATTCTCAAAGTGATAATTGCCACTTTAGTGGTAACAAGTTGCTATAAGGCAATTGTTGGGATTAGTGATACATTTATCTCAACGACTAGCTCCTTAAGGTAACACCTTCCCAATCTAATAAATTTGAATCCAAATATGGTTATACTTTAGCAACTCATGTTTCAGTACATATGGCATGTACTACCCCACTTAGCTAATCGATCTCAAACAACGGTAATTATGTGTCTGCTCTCAAAGTAAACATAACCACTTAAATATTGATCATTTTAGGTGCGCCATGGGAAAGGGTTGGAAACAGTCTTGCAGACACGGATACCTTAGCTAGGCCGTGTACATCTGAGTTGACGGCTCGCCTCTCCCTTGTAACCGAAATTGGCAAAACCTAATCCGTTTAGCGTTTACAACGTATGAGGTAACCTAAACTGGCAAAACCCCATCCTTGTAGCGTTTAGTGAACGGGTAAACATATGAGGTTTTCCTTGTTTAGGTTACCCGGGGAGGGTGACCCTTTTTTACTCAGACGCACGCGGCTTCACCGGGTTAGTCCTATGATCGTTTCCGACCCTTCCTTACCACCCCCAAATGTACACACCTAGCGAGGTTTGAAACTTTGAACCCTTGACCTCTTGTGAGGAAACCAAGGACCTTACCGTTTACGTTTAGTATTACATCAATATGATATCTAGTTTCTTACATAACGAAGGCTATAGGCTTATTCTATTAGCGTTAATCAAAATCCAAAAACTAAACGAGCATTATAGACACTCCAAAGCGTAACTCTAAATTCAGAAAGCTACAATACGCACCTAAATGAAATTCTATGTTTGACAACCGTTGGTCAACTATAACTATAAAGTGTAAATGCCGTCAAACCTATAAGCTTCTTCTATATCAAATAGGAATGTTCAAATAGAATCCAAAAGCTAAACACTCATTATTTTCTAAACATTAAACGCTCGCCTAACTCTAACTCTAAATTTAGAAAGCTATAATACGCACCTAAATGAAAATCTATGTTTGACAACGTAGCTGTAATTATAAAGTGTTAAATGACGTAAATAAATGCTGCTTCTATTAGTGTTCAGAATCCAAAATCTAAACATTAAACGCTCACCTAACTCTAACTCTAAATTCAGAAATATGCACCTAAATGAAAATCTATTTTTGGCAACAATCCTAAAATGACGTAGCTGTAAAAATGTTTAAAGTGTAAAATGACCTAAAACCTAAATGCTTCTTCTATTAGTGTTTCAAATTTGAACGTTTAAACATAATCCAAATGCTAAACGTTAAACGGTCGCCTAACTCTAACTCTAAATCTAAATTCAGAAAGTTATAACGCACACATACACAAAACTCAGCCATATAAGAACAATGTACATTTACAGGGTGTTTGTTCAAGCTTATATGTGGGCTTATGAGCTCATTTGTTTTTCGGCTTATATTTCATAAGCCCCAATTTTCCGGCTTATTTTGAAACTTGTGAGGTTATATAAGTTTATTATGATATAATAAACTTATACAAGTCTCAAAATAAGCCGGAAAATTGGAGATTATGAAATATAAGCCGAAAACTAAATAAGCTAATAAGCTCACATATACGCTTAAACGAGCACCCCCTAAAATAACGTAAAACCTAAAAGCTTCTTCTATTAGTGTTTCAAATAAGAACGTCTAAACATAATCCAAAAGCTAAACGTTAAACGCAAGCCTAACTCTAACTCTAAATTCAAAAAGCTACACTACGCCCATAAACGAAAACCAAAACATATAATTTCTAAGTACATTTAAACTACCTTCTTTTCTAATTGCATAAGGCGAAACAAAGGCGGCACGTCTTTCATTTCCACCCCTAGAGACTCCCACCCATCCACATTCATCCCCAAAACAACATCCTCCACCACTTTCGCACTCGAAACATGCTTGCCGTGACTAACAAGGCACCTGCGAGCCTCGTTCACAGCTTTACCTATCTTCATTACAAACATGCTATGTTCCATCACATTCTGGTCATCACCAGATGAAGAAGACGACTGGTTTGGAGGGTGGTGGTGGTGGTTGTAGTAGAGGTTGTGAAGGTAGTTAGGGTGGTTGAGGTAGAGTAATGGTGGTGGTGGTGGTGGTTGACCGGTGAGAAAAATGAACTGCGGTGGTGGTGGTTGGCCGTACATGGTGGTGGTGGCGGTGGTGAATCAGCCGCCAGACAAAAATTTCAGTTGTGAAGAGGTGACAAGGTTTCACACGACAAAAGTACTTCAACTGGGTGTTTTGGATGTGGTCTGCTGCTTTTGGGCCCACTATTTTATTTTTATATATATAGTGGGATACCGCGCAATGCGGCGGCAAAAAAAGTATACTTATAATAGAAATATCTAATCTAATCTAACTATCTTATAATGCACAAAGGCCTACTATTATTAGAATACTAGTTTCTTACATAACGAAGGCTATAGGCTTATTCTATTAGCGTTTAATCAAAATTCAAAAACTAAACAAGCATTATAGACACTCCAAAGCCTAACTCTAAATTCAAAAAGCTACAATATGCACCTAAATGAAATTCTATGTTTGACAAACGTTTGTCAACTATAATTATAAAGTGTAAAATGCGGCAAAACCTAATAGCTTCTTCGATTAGTGTTTCAAATAGGAATGTTCAAACATAATCCAAAAGCTAAACACTCATTATTTTCTAAACATTAAACGCTCGCCTAACTCTAACTCTAAATTTAGAAGGCTATAATACGCACCTAAATGAAAATCTATGTTTGACAACGTAGCTGTAATTATAAAGTGTAAAATGACGTAAAAGCTAAATGCTTCTTCTACTGGTGTTCAGAATCCAAAAGCTAAATGCTCATTATATTCTAAACGCTAAATGCTCGCCTAACTTTACATCTAAACTGAAAGCTACAATACGCACCTAAACGAAAATCTATGTTTGACAAGTGGTATAAGAATATTTGGCAACGTAGCTGTAATTATAAAGTGTAAAATAACGTAAAAGCTAAAAGCTTCTTCTCTTGGTGTTCAGAATCTAAAAGCGAAACGCTCAATATATACTAAACGTCAAACGCACGCCTAACTCTAACTCTAAATTCAGGAAGCTATAATACGCACATATACGAAAATCAGTCATATAACGACAACATAATTCATATGTATGTACAAATCCAAAGCCTAACTCAAAATTCAGAAAGCTACAATATGCACCTAAATGAAAATCTAAGTGGTATAAAAACGTTTGCCAACTGTAACTAAAAAGTGTGAAATGACAAAAAACCTAAAAGCTTCTTCTATTAGTGTTTGAAATATGAACGTTTAAACATGATCCAAAAGCTAAACATTAAATGCTTGCCTAACTATAAATCTAAATTCAGAAAGCTACAATACACACATAAACAAAAATCAGCCATACAAGAACAATGTACATTTACAGGGTGTTTGTTCAAGCTTATATGTGGGCTTATGAAATATAAGCCGAAAACCAAATAAGCTAATAAGCCCATATATAAGCTTAAAAAACACCCCCTAAAATGACGCAAAACCTAAAAGCTTCTTCTATTAATGTTTCAAATATAAACGTCTAAACAGAATCCTAAACCTAAACATTAACCGCTCGCCTAACTCTAAATCAAAATTCAGAAACCTATAATACCCACATAAACGAAAATTTCTATGTACATTTAAACTACCTTCTTTTCTAACTGCATAAGGCGAAACAAAGGCGGCACGTCTTTCATTTCCACCCCTAGAGACTCCCACTCATCCACATTCATCCCCACAACAACATCCTCCACCACTTTCGCACTCGAAACATGCTTGCCTTGACTAACAAGGCTCCTGCGAGCCTCGTTGACAGTTTTACCTATCTTCATGATAAACATGCTATGATCCATCACATTCTGGTCATCACCAGATGAAGAAGACGACTGGTTTGGAGGGTGGTGGTGGTGGTTGTAGTAGAGGTTGTGAAGGTAGTTAGGGTGGTTGAGGTATAGTAATGGTGGTGGTGGTGGTGGTTGNTAGGTTTTGCGTCATTTTAGGGGGTGTTTTTTAAGCTTATATATGGGCTTATTAGCTTATTTGGTTTTCGGCTTATATTTCATAAGCCCCAATTTTCCGGCTTATTTTGAAACTTGTGGAGTTATATATTAAGCCGGAAAATTGGGGCTTATGAAATATAAGCCGAAAACCAAATAAGCTAATAAGCCCATATATAAGCTTAAAAAACACCCCCTAAAATGACGCAAAACCTAAAAGCTTCTTCTATTAATGTTTCAAATATAAACGTCTAAACAGAATCCTAAACCTAAACATTAACCGCTCGCCTAACTCTAAATCAAAATTCAGAAACCTATAATACCCACATAAACGAAAATTTCTATGTACATTTAAACTACCTTCTTTTCTAACTGCATAAGGCGAAACAAAGGCGGCACGTCTTTCATTTCCACCCCTAGAGACTCCCACTCATCCACATTCATCCCCACAACAACATCCTCCACCACTTTCGCACTCGAAACATGCTTGCCTTGACTAACAAGGCTCCTGCGAGCCTCGTTGACAGTTTTACCTATCTTCATGATAAACATGCTATGATCCATCACATTCTGGTCATCACCAGATGAAGAAGACGACTGGTTTGGAGGGTGGTGGTGGTGGTTGTAGTAGAGGTTGTGAAGGTAGTTAGGGTGGTTGAGGTATAGTAATGGTGGTGGTGGTGGTGGTTGTGGTGGTTGACCGGTGAGAAAAATGAACTGCGGTGGTGGTGGTTGACCGTACATGGTGGTGGTGGTGGTGGTGGGAATCAGCCGCCAGACAAAAATTTCAGTTGTGAAGAGGCGACAAGGTTTCACACGACAAAAGTACTTCAACTGGCTCAAGTAAGTGTTTTGGATGTGGTTTGCTAGCTTTGGGCCCACTATTTTATGCTTTTTATAATTTTGTAAATAAATTAATTTTTAATTCATTAAATAAAACTATAAATTGCGAAAATTATTTAATACCAACTAATTACACAATTATTTTTTTTTAATAAAAAAATAACACACACACACACACACGTATAGCCCAAAATCAGTACATATAGGCGCAATGAGCTGAAGTTGAGGTTGAGGCTTATATTATAAGTCGAAAGCTGAAGCTTATATTTTTTTTAAAGATAAAGCTTATGTTTTCAGCTTTTACTTGATAATATATGATAATTTGAATTGGTATTTAACTAATTTGACTAGTCATAAAACACTTATAATCCATAAACTGTGTGACAAATAAAACTTATTTTAAAAGCTCAAGCTCCTATAAATCATAGTAAGCTTCTTGCCAGAGCCATATACATTTTAAATTTCCAACCACCCATAGACTTACAAAGTCAAAGTCTATCAACTTTTACAGTAAAACAAATTATTTGATATCAACTAAAGGTTTAAGGTTGTTTGTTTTAAAACTTTTGATTTGGAGGAATGAAGTTATTTCATAAAAATGTAGTTTGGTATGTTACTTTTATTGTTTCGAATCAAACTAAACCCATATACTACTCATTTCTTATCAAATTGATGTCTTTCAACATAAAATGCATGCACCAATTTATTGATACTAGCAGGGTACCCGCACGTTGCGACGGCGGGTACCCTGTAACATAATCTTTGTCGTACAATATTTTTAATTTTATGTTTTCCCTTCAACGACATCACGGAAAATGATAATTTAAGGTTTGAGTAACTTTAAGCAATATCAAACTGATTAGTAATATACAAATTGTAGACTACTCATGCGACATGGACACCATTTAGAAGCGTTAGTTGGTAATATGATAGAGATATAAGGTCAAATTACGTCCCGAATAGCTAAAGTACAATGGGATTTTATTATATGTATATGATATAAAATATACACCTGTTTAAATATAACTAAACAGTGTCCAATATTTATGACAAAAAATTGGTCTTTATGTTTCTTTGTTAGTACTTGGTAAAAAAAAGGCCCACTTGTTTTTGCTATATCCAAATTGTTAGTATTAGTCCAACCCACAATACTACTTTAACCTAAAAACTATTTGATGCCCTAAACCTATAACTACTACACATTTACTCCGTACCTTTTGTTTTACAACCTAAAGGCAGTCCTCTTCTTTGTTTTTCTCTAAAAATGCAACCATCTAAATCTCTTCACCTAACAATCTTTTATTTAACAATTAAATCCTTGTAAAGAATGTAAAGAATCTTTGAACGATTTCAAATTTTCTTGTTTACTTTCTTTGGTGATGGTTTCCAACAAAGTAACCCTTTTTGTCTTTGTTGAGATGGAGAAGGTTTGTTATCCGAACAACATAAATCAATGATACAAGCCTTTGGTGTTCCTTTCTTTATGGTGGTGGTGGTGATCCGACAACAGTGATGAACACCGGTTTCCCGCGGCTTGAAGGTCGGCATGAGTTATTTCCGGCTGTGTCGGAGTCCGCGGTGGTTGTGATAAGCGATGGTGGTGAAGTAGTGAGGATAGTAGCGCGGTGGTTATGAATATAGCACTTTTATGTTTGTACATTGTGCTTAAATACTTGTAATTTTGGTGTAGGGGGTGTTTTTAATGCTATTAATGTATAATTATAAGGATTTTGGTCTGAATTTCGATTCATGCTTGTTTTTGTTGTACACAATGCTTTGCTTGTTGTAATTATGAAAATTCCTTCCTTTAAAGTGTTGTAAACCTTGTATCCTTTTTTGTACATCTTAATTTTTTTTTGGAGAGAGAGTCATTCCTCTATTATAAGTAGTATAGATAGCAGAACTTTATCATCTCTCTACATATGTACCACACACTTTAAAATTTTATTCTTTATTTTATATTATTTTATTATTTTCATGAACTAAAAATTAATAAAATATTAAACATAGCACTCAATTTTTTTAGAAAAGACAAATATTTATATTATTATTTATTTGATTTCTCATCATTTCTTTCAATCCAATACCAAATTTAAATCAAAATACAAACTTTTCCATAAACCAAACGCGCCTTTAATATAAAAAAAGCGCCCTTAATAAAAAAAAAAATTGCAATCTTCTTGTTCCACTCTACACTTCACAAGAAAACACATACACTTCTTGTTCGCTGGCAAACACACAACACAGCACATTAGCGCTGCGAAAAAAAAAAAAAAAACCAGAGATATGACAAGAAACCAAGAAAGCAAAAGAAAGGCACACAAGGGTGAATCATCTGCTCAGCTTGAGGAGAAATGACTGCGTTGTGAGCTCATCGTGTGCAAACAAGGCTATAAATGAAGAGTTTGGGAATGAGAAGAGTTAAAAGTAAAGCGTTTGAGTTTTTGATCAATGAATGCGAAGTAATAAAAGATAGAAAGATAAAGTGTGTAGTAGGAGTAGGAGCATTATGTCGGAAGTGCATAAGTAGAATGATTTATAATCTCATTATTTAAATGGAATGGGACGCCTTTTCATTTAAATAAAGAAATTGTAAATCGTTGAACAATAAGTTTATACTTCATTAACAATATATACATTTATCAGGAACCTATACCCCCTGACACTGTAGCAAAAAATGCTCCCCCATTTTACTACTGCCAAACTTTATGGTACATGCCATGGAGCGTGCAATACTCCCCAAAATTGCTTCCCCCCATCTTTTACTGTTATGCTACAGTGTTTTTAGTTATGTTTACAGTAACTTTACACTTTATTGCTTCTTGCAAACTTTCTTTGGGCAGTCCTCACCAATAACATATCCACAAGTCTGTGTGGATCCTTCTCGGTCGCATCTCACATACCACAAAACACACAGACACACACATGCGCAGTGATCCAACGATCCAACCCAAAAAAAATTAATAAAATCCTTAGATGAGTTTAACGAGATCCAGAATCTCCACTAAGGATGACGAAGAAACGTGCGCCAACACCTGTTGAGGATGACGAACAAATCTTATTAACAAGGTGTGTTTTATTTTTTTCCGTTTTGTTTGTTGCTTACTACTTCTTCATTTTCTGTTTTTTGCAACAACAATCAGGTGTGACCATCATGCCATATTCATTCTTTGCTGATTTTTAGGTTTATGGTGACTTTGTTGAAAACTTTTTTGTCATCAGTTTGCAACATAAAAATTATGTGGTTGATGATGAGAAAAAAAATTGGGAAAAGGGCCTTTGTTTGTGAAAATGATAAAAGACATTTTCTTAAAAGATAGGGTTTAATCTAATGAAGTTTTTAGATGAATTAGGAATTGGGGTTATTGTTATGGTTAATGGTGTGGAAAATGCAGATGGAGTTGTGGCTACAATGTATTTGATGATATGCCTAAAAGAGTTGGAAATGTAGATATAGTTTCAGGCTTTTTTTTTTCTTCGTTTCATTTTTTTAAGTTTAATTTTCTTTCTTGAATTTGGATAGATAGATTGAAGTATGGTTAAAAATTTCTCTAAATTCTTGATTTTGATGTTTGTAGGTGTGGGAATGTAGGGGTCTGACCCGAAGGTTGCAATTGAACTCGATAATTGATGTGATGGCGGATGACATACTTCGTAGGTGTAGGCTGTTAAAGGGGTGCGGTTCAGAGTTGTGGTGTCATTAAGGTGTGTGATTCAGTTGGGGTGTGGTTCAAAGAGTGTGGTTCAGAGGTTGCGTCTCACAAACAATCTAAACTTGACTTGGTGTCATCAAATTTGGTTATGCTACTTGAAAATAAGTAAGTCCAAACACCAATTCTTCAAAATAAGAATTGCTAGAATCCTTGAAAAAGATAGCTGTTATGTGCTTGGTATATTGTTTTGTGCCCGCTCTAATGTGGCTTGCCGTTGCTGTGAATGAACTTGCTTATTCCTCCTGTGATTTTACATTTTATTTTTTTCTGTAAATTATTGAACGATGATTGTAAGCGCAAAGCCAAAAAAATGATTAGTTTGTTGATGGTTTCTTGCAGCTTAATGTGCTGATGCTTGCTTGCCGTTTATGTTGCTGATAACGACCGATAACTACGGTGAAAGTGACCCGTATCTTGGCAGGGCATCACGACATCGTGTTTGCAGCCATGGCGGGTCGCGTTTAGGGTTTGTAGGGCTATGATGATTAACTGTTATTTTTCTGAGACAAATGAAGTGGGTCGTCAAAGCTTGGTCCCGTAACTTGGCGGGGCAAGGACCGGATGCCATGATTATGCAACCGTGTTTCTTTGCAGCCATGGCCGGATCTAGATCTTTTTCACCCTATTTGGTTTAAAAATCTGAGCCTAATAACTGCTACCCTGTCTCGGCTTGGCGCAAGGCATGGTTTTCTCAGGCTGTGATGAATAGAAACGTTCACTAAGGTTGTGTGCGTCCGTGTCTTGGCTAGGTAAACTCTTATGTTTGCAGCCATGGCGGGCGCCCACCTTTTTTGATTATTAACATTTGGTCTGAGCCTTATACTTGATGTCAATTTGATATGCTACGGTCATGGGTTATCGATGGCCTTTTGTGTGTCGTATATTCCTTTTTGGCATCTCAAATAAAATAGGCAATGATGAACTGAATTCTGAGCCTTTTATGTCTATCAGATGCGAGCGACGGTGAAAAATGCCATTCATATGAGATCATGTAAGTTTGGTGTTCATATTTTTTGGTTCTATTCTCTGATAATATAATTGAAATTTATAAATTTCTGATTTTTTTATGGCTCTTTGCTTTACTTTAATCTAAAAAAAAAATGTATCCTTATTATCGGTTATAAATTTTTGACAGATTTCATGAATTGTTTGATGACCCTTTGTCCCTTTACTTTAAAACTAATGAAGCTTTAATATGTAGTATTTGTTCTTAACTATTTTTGCATTTTATGAACATCAGATGAAGTTTACAACTGAGGAGCTTCATAGGATCATGGATTACAATCGTAACATCCGTAACATGTTTGCTATTGCTCATGGTGATCACGGTATGTAAACAACCTTTGTATTGTACAGTAGCAATGCCTATGTGTTATAATTCATTGTGTCATTATCTGTTTTTGAAAATCTTTTAACTTTTGCTTTCGTTGTTAATTTTTATTATCTTTATAGTTTGTGACTTTTGCACAGGGCTTCTAATAAAGACAGTTGCGAGGGTATCATGCTCATACAAGTTTAATTTGAGTTATCTGGTGACAAGTTAGAGGATGCACATGGGGAAGAATTTGGGTACGATATTGAGCTGGATGAGGAAGTTGGGGCATGGGGAGGATAAGTTTATGATTATTCCAATTAGATGAGTTCCTGATGTCATGTATGTGAGAGTAGTTCAAGGTAGGAAGCGGAATGATCAACAAAGGCAGCAAAACAGATGAGGAACGAAAAAAGGAGATTCAGGTTAAAGTGGCTGCAGCCAACCTGTTGCAGTAGAAACAAGAGTTGGATTTAACACACATCAGTAAGGTATTAATTTGTCATAAAGTATTTATATGATCTTTATTTAAATGTGTACGGAATATATCCTCATTGTTCAGAATCCAATTGCTCGATGGCATATATGTCAAGCTTCAATAAAAAACATCGCAGTTTCAAAACAAGGAGAGTGTATCACGGCTGTTGAAAACGATGGTGTATAATGATAATTACTACTTTTTTGGGTCGATTTTCGTTGCTAATTTTTCTAAACGTCTATATATTTTTGATTCACTGCAGGCTATTTCTTATATTTATCTATTTTAGATTTAGAATGTTAAAAGGAATCTTTCTTTTGTTTCACTCTTTATCGTATTGGATTGACCCAATTTAGCAATCCAAGAAAATACAGTTTTCGCGGGCGAATATTTACTCTTTCAATTTCTATTTCAGTTCTATCATTAAGTTCATAACTTTTCCGAAAAGATTAATTGGTTTCTGGTCGGTTCCGCCATCCCGATCAATGAATCGTTCGAATTCATTTTCACTAGAATCTTTTGAATTCACAGGTTCCATCGTTCCCATCCCTTCTTACTTAATGGTTAGGTCTGAATTCTACAATGGAGCTATTAGTTCTTGAGGGACCAACTCTGTATATCTGAACAAGGCACAGGGAAGTGAACGCATGTTAGTGACAGTTATCATGTTCGTCTTGTCTTCAGGAAGACATTATCTGACAGATCACTAAAACTGCTCTCGGGATCGTGTTATCTGCCACATCCTGATAAGGATGACACGGGCGGCGAGGATGCTCACTTCATTTGCTCAGATGAGCAAGCGATAGGTGTACCAGATGGTGTAGGTGGTTGGGCTGATCTTGGTATTGATGCTGGGAAATACGCGCGTGAACTTATGTCAAATTCAGTAAGTGCAGTACAAGATGAACCCAAGGGTTCTGTTGATCCTGCTAGAGTCTTGGATGAAGCTTACGTAAACACTAAAGCCAAAGGATCATCCACGGCTTGCATTATTGCGCTCACAAACCAGGTACTGATAAATGTGGAGCAATTTATGTATGTGACATATATGGTGACCCAACATGTTCACCATAATATACTGATACATACCCGTGATTGTTGTCTTTATTGTTATTATTATTACCAATTTAGTATAGTGAATAGAGCTCTTTGATTTTTTTTAGTAATTTATGTCCTCCTTTTACAGGGACTAAATGCCATTAACTTGGGTGATAGCGGTTTCATGATAGTTAGAGACGGATGCACTGTTTTCAGATCACCTGCACAAAAATTACATTATAAATTCAGTTTTAAGTTTGATAGAGCGAATAATGATGCAGGTATTTTCAATTCCTGTTGCTCCGGGAGATGTGATAGTTGCAGGGACCGATGGACTGTTTGATAATTTGTACAATAGTGATATAACTGCAATTGTGGTTCATGCGGTGAGAGCTGGTTTCGAGCCACAGGTGACAACTCAAAAGATAGCAGCTTTGGCTCGGCAAAGGGCACTGGAAAAGAACAGGCAGACACCTTTCTCAGCTGCAGCTCAAGAAGGTGGATTTCGTTACTTTGGTGGAAAGCTTGATGATATTACCATTGTTGTATCGTATATCACCGCCACCAAAGATGTAAGCCCCTTTATCTGTCTCTCTCCCTCTCCACACACAAATGCACGTCTGCACACATCAAATATAGTTGCATAACATGAACATTCTGTTCTTGCAAGACCAACCTCTTTCTAAAATCTCATACTTCGTAATAGACAGGTTTAAATTTTATATGATTGATGAACACAGTTGTAAAAATACCAGTTTCTTTAACGGAGCGAGGGATTCGTCCATCATGATAATTAACTATTGATAAGGATACAAAAAATAGCTTTGTTTGACCAAATACACCAGTATTTAGTGGCAAGGCAATTGGAACTAGATATGATCCTCACATCGATTTATACAAAGGTAAAAATACTAATGAAGTACGGTTAAATGATGTACCACAAAATGTCAATTATAAGCATGTTATTGGTGGGACTATTTGTTTTATCATCACACGTTAATTTTTTTTACACATTTTAATTCATTGTATGCTCTTTTTTCTTAGATTCAGAAACACGCTATCGGTGGGACTGTCAATATGAATGGATGCTTATTAATCAAGGCCACTCACATTGGGTCCAAAACTGGACTTTCTCAAATTATTTACATACTTGAGGATGCTCATGTTGCAAGGGACATACTTGAGGCTGCTCATGTTGCAAGAGCTCCTGTACAAAAGCTAGCTAATCAGATATCAAGGTTTTCTGTTGCTGCAGTCCGTAATTTGTCTCTATAATATGTTCATACTACTAATGATGGTCGACAGATGCATTTCATTTTGTTTTTCCACCCAAGCTTTATTTAAACAATCGAGTACTTTCTGAATATTAATAATATGTGATTGCTTTGACTGGAAAATTCAGTAGTTTGAGCAATAAATTATGGTACTCATGACCAGCTTGAGAATTCTTTTGTTGACTACCCATATTGTGTATTACGGAGTACAACATTTCAGATTGCTCTGTAGTCGGATCATGCATGAAATCATCTCATCATGCTACACCTCCATACATGGTTGTTGTATAGAAAATGTTGTTGAGTAATGAAACAAGGATTTTAGGCTGTTGCAACAACAGTTGCGGCATGGCTAGCATGGTTTGTTGCTATAGCTTTTGAACTTTATCCCAAAAGTTATACTGATCTTCGCTGTAGTCAGAATTAACCAAGAAAAGGGTAAATAACAACTACGACAAACGCCTGTAGTTAGACTCATTTACTGGGAATTAGGAGTGGTAAAGTAGTTTCTGGGATATCGATTAGTTATAAGATGTGGGTTTGGATTTAGGTGCTTTATCGACTATTCTGTAGTTAACTTGAAATTTAGATAGGTTATTAGCCTATTAGGTCCAGTTAAAATTCATATTATAATAAAGTATTGCAATCCCTAACTCACCTTAAAATTCATATTATAATAAATTTCAAACTTTTTTTAAAATTAGTGTTACATAGTAACCGACAAAGCCTTCTAGAGTTTGAACTAACCCGTGATTGCAACACTTGCTAAACCTTCTTTAGCAAATCACCCCGCGGCAACGCGCGGGTGATCCACCTCGTTATTTACATAAATTGGACGCTTCTTTATGTAAATAGCGATTGTGAATAAGTGGGCTAATTTGTTCCCGGTGTGGCATGAGTAGGTTAGTGGGGCAGAAATGAAAGTCTAAAACATGATAGGTGTCATAAGAACTAAGATATGTGAGAAAAGAATTAGAATGTGACTTTAAGTTTGAGACGATATGTGAAACCTACGTTTTAAGTGACTAGAATATAGTTAAAGGATTAAAAGTTGAATTGATGATATAGTATGTCTTGAGGCACGGGTAAATGTGAGTAATGACCGTGAATGACGCTAAATTGTGTTAGCACCCTTATGTGAATTGTGAACTGTGAAGGTATTAGCCGAAGTTTGACTTGTGTGAAGTCAAAGTAGTGAATTTTTCCAAGTGATTTATAGTCTTTGATGAAAATTTTAGAAAAGAAATAGGAAAAACGAGATGTTAAATTGGGTTTTGGAGTGGCGGTCAAGGGCGCTATCCTCAATAGTAAAGAATGTGAATAAGTTTAGTGCTAAACTGGTAATTAATTTAGTACCTTTTTTGCACTTAATTTACAACAATATCATCCATCCTTTACTATTGCTTAAAGTTATTTTAACCGAAAATCTTCGTCTCTCGGTAAAGTTATCATCAAGCAAACTGTGCAATCGATAAAATTGGTCGTCAAAAAATGTATAACAGAAAGACATTCATTAAAAATAAATAATAATAAAAAATAAAAATAAAAATAATAATAAACGCAAATACTTACAACCGCTACGTGCAAGCACCCGATTATTTTTTTACACGCACAAACACTATGAGCTCCGTCAAAATTATGTTTGAACTATTAAACAATTATGTCAATGCTTCCATTTTCCCAACATACTTAGAGTATATATATTATGAGTTAAGTTATTATTATTATTATTTTTTTGAACATGAGTTAAGTTATCTCATACATATACTTTTGCACTTCATACACAAAGCTACTTCAGGCCTAAGCAAATCACTCACAACAAATTAATTTACCTTTAATTAAAAAGAGAAGAAAATATTAAAGAAATCAAAAGTAAACAAAGAAAAGAATAACAAGGACAATAATTAACCCAAAAACTAGGTCCCACTTACTTATTCTTTGAAACCAAAGTACCAAACCCATGATACACTTTTATGTCTCTTCCTCTTCTAGTCTTCTTCCTAAAAAAACACAACTGATCTTCCTCCAAAAAAACCACATTCTTAGTTCCAACGACTTTTCATATGTCAGTAGTTGACTTACAGTTTTTACTATATTTTCAACGTTGATCTTTTCTATATAATGGGTCTAAAAGCCAGCAAGTCATCATCAACCAATAATTATAGTCCTATAATTCAGAGATCAAACTTTGTTCTTGAACTTGTGAGTATACGTACCCTTTTAATATTTGTTATTATTATTTTTATTTATATAATTGTATCTTCATGCTTGCTACTAGTATATATGTTCAAGAAGCATTAGTAAACAACATATATATCGTACAACTTTTTGTTAGATTACTTCTAGTTTAGTGTAACACTATGTTCTCGAGTATCACTTAAGAAAAAGTAAAGAAAATGAAGTGAAACAAAAATTGTTGTGTTCTCGAGTACCACTTAAGGAGAAAAAGAAAGAAAAAGAAAAGGACCGAAAAATAAAAGATGATTTGGTTGATTTTGATGTAAAATGTTTCCTCCTAAAATTGAACTAAAAATGTTTCTTTACTTTTCCTTACTAAAAAACTTGAGAACTGAGCATAAAGTGTAAATGATGTAAAAGTTAGTTAGAGGTTTGGTAGAATTAGTTCTATATGTGATTATAAAGTGTAAAATGATGTAAAAGTTAAACACGTCTCAGAAGTAGTGTTTTAAGAAAAATACAAAATGCTAAATGCTCCTTGCCAAACATGCCTTGGTATTTTTTAAGCAACCGCTAAGAGCTTCCACAATGGTGTGAGATAGGCTATGGGTGGGAACAGGGCTCACGGTTGCACCTCGGTCGACGTCCGAGTGGAAAAATGGTGCTCTTGGTTGCTATGCTGAGCCAAAGTGTTTGTATCTTCTTTTATACTCCGTAGTTTTTAATGGTATGTGTGTGTGAGAGGTATACTATATTACGGTATATTACAGTGGACTAGTGGAGTAAGTGGTTAGTAGTGATGATGAAAGTGTTAGAGAAAGGAAGTCGCTGGGTAAAAGTGGTAGGATAGTGGTTGTGAAAGGAAGTCAACGTGTTGTTGGGTAGTGGTCAAGTGACCACTGCGGATGCTCTGGTAGTGCATTAGTTATAGGAAAAATTGCACGAAAAAGTAATATACTTTATTGTTTATAACAATATTTAACTTTGTTAGCATTTGATGTAACGGACTTTTATCTTAGTACCTTGTATGTTATAAGTTTGTAACTAGTTACCAGTTCATTCTTATATATTGGCAGAAGTATATTACTTCAAATGGTAAAAAGACAAAAATATGTGAAAGTTTTTTTACAAGTTTCTCGTTTCTTTCAATAATTCTAATTGATGTGTGTTATGTAATGTTTAGGTTCAAAATGCTGACGAAAATGTGTACCCATGTGACGTGGAGGCGACTCTGACCTTCATTTTTCAAGAAACAGGGGTTATAGTGTTGAATAATGATCAAGGATTTTCTGTTGAAAGCATTAAAGCCCTTCGTGATGATGTTTGCAATATCAAAAAGAAGGAACCTAGTGGTGATACGTATATTGATAACAAAGGCATAGGTTTCAAATCTGTATTTCGCGTTAGTGATGCTCCGGAAATACATTCTAATGAGTTCCATATCAAGTTTAACATAAGTGACGGTTCAGCAACAGCTGTTCCACCTCGTGATGTCAGTGTGTTTAGCAAGACTGTTGCTTCGAGGGTTGCTTTGGATAGTGATCCAGAGGATGAAAAGCGTTGGAACACATGCATGGTACTTCCTAAGAAAAATGAACCTCTTGCAGTTGAGGATATAATTTCCATATTTCGTAAACTCCATCCGCACATAATGCTATTCCTTCAACGGCTTAAATGTATCAAGTACATAAATTTTGTACATGGTTCACACGTTTTCATGAAAAAAGAAGTTGTTGGAGACGGTATGGTTAATATATCTTCTCATAATGAAAAAGCAACCTGGTTTATCAAAAAGTTTAGACTACAAGCGGATCATGTCCGACAGGATGTCAAAACAACTGAAATATCAATGGCACTTATGTTAAAAGATTCAAATAATGGAAACTACACCCCGCATCTATGCCCACAACTTGTTTTTGCTTTTCTTCGTCCAATAGGGTATTACGGTTTTAACTTTATCATCCAAGCGGATTTTATTGTTTCCTCATCAATGGAAGAAGTTGATGCAGATAGTCCATGGAACCAATGGTTACTCTCTGAGTTTCCAAATGTGTTCCTGAGTGCTGAGCTGTCATTCTGTAGCCTTCCATGTTTTAGGGAGAATCCAGCAAGGGGTGTTTCCGTCTTTTTGAGCTTTGTTCCTCTTGGAGAGGAAGTTTGCGGGGTTTTTTCTTCCCTTCCACGTAAGATTATCTCCAAGTTGTGTGTGTCTAACTGTCTGCTTCTAGAAGGGGGCTGCAATGAGTGGGTCCGCCCATGTAAAGTAGTGAGAAACTGGACAGAACAAATCCGTTCTTTGTTGCCTGATAGCTTGATAAGGGAGCATCTCGATGTCGGCTACTTGAATAAAGATGTGGTTCTATCAGATTCATTGGCACAAGCTTTAGGCATTGAAGATTGTGGACCCAAATTTCTTGTTCAAGTTATGATATCTTTATGTCGGGCTGATTCTCTTAAATCATTAGGCCTCCGTTGGCTGTCCTCTTGGCTGAATGTTTTGTTTTTGATGTTGGTTGATGAAACCGAGTATGATGTTATAAGTTCCCTCAGCCAATTACCGTTCATTCCTCTTTTTGATGGCAATTATGCATCGATTAGTGAAGGTGGAATCTGGTTGTTTACGGATGAGCCTGGTTTTGAATTGTTTGGGAAGTTGTATCGGAATCCGAAACTCAGAATAGTTGATCCGGACCTTCTTAGTGATCATCCTGAAAACATAACCAAAATGCTTTACAAATTTGGCGTCCAGAGGCTATCTGCTCATGAAGTTTTTAAATTGCACATCTTACCGTCAATATGTGATGAAAAAGTGTTGATGGAAAGTACGGAGTTGATGATTGAGTACCTATCATTTATAATGTATCATCTAGAATCAAGGTGCTCCAAATGCCGTCCGGAAATTGAGCACATATTCTCACAGTTAAGTAACAATGCTTATATTTCCACAAATTATGGGTGCAAACGGCCTGTTGATGTGCCAATTCATTTCAGTACAGAATTCGGGAATCCAGTTGATATGAACAAGTTGGTCGCTGGGACCAATATGACATGGCGTGAGATTGATATCGGTTATTTGAAACACCCGGTTTACAAATCCACGCCTAACGGAACATTGAAATGGAGAAAGTTTCTGCAGAAATTAGGAGTCACTGATTTTGTGCAAGTAGTTGAAGTTGAAAAGCGTGCTGAGGACATAAAATATACTTCTCCGGAGTTAATGCATTTGTTGTCACATGTGACTACGCATGGTGATAGGGAAAAGAGTAAGTACCTGTTAAAGGTACTTAGTAAGCTATGGGATGGTCATCTTAGTAACAAGCCTTATAAATCTTATGTTATAAGAATGCTTCATGATTATCCATGGATGGCTTCTGGTATGGATGATCGACTTCACTTCCCTAAAGATTTGTTCCATCACTGTGGAGTGGTGCATACGGTTCTTGGTCACAGGGTACCATACACTGTTCCAAAGGTTAGTACTTTGATTTTATTTCGTATGAAAAGTTGTAACTCTATGGAACTATAAGGTTATAATATCCTATACTTTTGTTGCTAAATAGGTGAGCTCTGTGAAGTTTTCGAATGATATTGGCTTGAAGAAAACAGTCACTCTTGATGATGCGTTATCAATTCTCAAAGTTTGGAGAGGCTCTAAGATACCTCACAGGGCCAGGTATCACTATTTCAGTTTTTCAGGAGTATATGTTTTTGTGAGTGNTCCTTTACCAGCATATCTCAGATGTCCAAGTTCTACACATACTTATCGAATGAGATGAGCATCTCGAAGCAAAAGATAGTCAAGAAATTGCTTTCTCAAGCTTTCATATTTGTTCCTCACTCGTTTAATTCCACAAATGAAGTGGGGTCTGGTTCACTTTTATCTCCCAGTGAAGTATATTGGCATGATTCTTTCAGTTCAATGGAAGAAACAAAGTCAATTCATCCTCTTTTCAATAAGATGTTATGCAATATTTATCCCGACCTCCATAATTTCTTTGTGAATGAGTTTGGAGTAGCTGAAAATCCTCCTCTCATTAGCTATCTGCAGTCTCTGCTACAGTTATCAACCGAGAGTTTGCCATCACAGGCAGCTAAAACAGTGAGTACAGTAATATAGTCATTTTTTTATGCATATACTCCGTGACAAAGTAGGCGTGTCTAAATGGGTTGACCAGTTGCTATCAATATACGACTTTCAAACCATGTGATCCATTTCCACTTCAGCAAAAAAACATAGTTTTATTCTTAAATATACTTTGGGTGACTGTCAAACCACATCGACCCGTTTCATATACTAATGAACAATATCCTGAATTGGCCAGTATCATATATACAGGTAGCTTTTTCTCATTGTTATTTTGTTTCATGTGTCAGTTTTTCCATGTTCTCAAAAAATGGAGTGATGGATTAGACTCGTGGGTTCTGAGTTCTGAAGATATTGATTACATGAAGAAGAGTATGGAGAAAAGGAAAATGAGGATCTTTCCGACTGTGCAAAATAAATGGGTATCCCTGCATCAATCATCTGGTCTTGTATGTTGGTGTGACGATGAGCAGCTAAGAAAAGAATTCATGAACATGAAAAATGTTCATATTTTGTGTTTTGGGCAGCTTAGTGATGAAGAAAAGCAAATGCTTCGGGATAAGGTTTCTGTTTTATTACGGAGACTGGGAATCCCTTCTCTTTCTGAGGTATTCACATTCACTCTCCCTTACACACATACTAACACTTACCAAATGTTCAACTTATAATACTAGAACGAAACTAGAGGTAGCAATTTCAACCCATTTACTTATAAATGGGTTGATTTGTGTTACATTATTTGCCTAACGGGTCAAATGGGTGAAATCAGAAAGGTTAGCTAAAAGGGAAACATGTCAATTAGGTTGAACGGTCAAATGGGTTGAAAGTCCCCCAAAGTGTATCTTCAATGCTTACTGCCTCTTACATGGTTTTACTTCAAAAAATATTAGATTGTTTTTCTAATCGTTATTAATTCATTACCTTTCCAAAAATTGCGGGTCAACCCAACCTGTATGTTTAACACATCAACTATCCACAAAACTGATTGTTGAAACAGCCCGTTTCAAGCTTGACTTGTTTGACCCATTTTGCAACCCATCCGCCCTGTCCATTGTTTTCAAACTTAATGAATATGTCACTGATGGTTTTGTGCTGCCGATGACATTAGGGATAATTGTATATATGAAGTTGAAGTACTTTGTATCATTCGTCTATTTTATGGCTTCTGCAGGTTGTGACTCGTGAAGCAATATACTCTGGCATGATGGATAATAGCTTTATAGCTTACTTCATAAACGGGGCCCTCCCCTATGCTCAACGCTACATTTATAGCTTCCATCCAAAAGAATATTCTGAATTCAAGAACCTAAAGGTTGTCGTGGTGGAAAAGTTGTTCTACAAGAACGTCATAAAGAAATTTGGTATTGAATCCAAAAAGCAGTTTAAGTGCAGTTGTCTTCTGCAGGACAACATCCTGTATGCAACTCCCGATTCTGATTCAGATTCCCACTCACTTTTTACGGAGCTTTCTCGTTTTCTTGTTGCCGGAGTTCCTGAATTGCCCTTAGCAAATTTCCTCCACCGTATTTCAACAACAGAATCACGTTACATAGAGGAGCAAATGGAGCTGTTTTCGTTAAATAAGCAAAAGCTATTGAAGCTCCCAAGTGAAGAATCCGAGTGGTCTATTTTCTCCATTTCATCGCCAGAAGAAGGTAAGTTTACACCAACCACAAGTTCTGGTCCCACAAAGTCTACATCTAAAAAACCCCGAAGAAGATCAAGAAGGAAACCTGCATCAAAGACAAAAGAAGTCAGTAGTGATCACGCGAGACATGATGAATTTGGATTAGCATCTGATTTCGTTACTGAAGGTAAGGATAATAATAATGAAGAGGAATCAGCAACGAAGATTATTGAGTTTATTAGGCGAGAAGAATTTGGATTGGGTTCAGATATCTCGGCTACTGAGAAAGATAGCATTTTGAAGAAGCAACATAGTCGTTTAGGAGAAGCACTACATTGTCTTTCTCAAGAGTTATATTCTCAGGACTCACATTTTCTACTCGAACTCGTAAGTGCATCTATTTACACTTTTTCATGTTGCTTATTTGGTTATGTTATGTTACACCGTGCTTTGCTAATATATAGGTTCGGAATGCTGATGAAAATATGTACCCGTGTGATGTTGAGCCAACTTTAACTTTCATTCTTCTAGAAACAGGAGTTATAGTCTTGAATAATGATCGAGGATTTTCTGTCAAAACCATAAAAGCACTTTGTAAGGTAGGCAATTTATCAATGACGGAACCTAGTACTGGATATATTAGCAAAAAGGGCATTGGCTTCAAATCGGTATTCCAGGTATATTATACTCTTTAATTTCTCAAAGAATATGTTCCATCGTTTATTTTAGCTTCTGATCTTTGATGTTTTTTCTTAGAATAATTCTTAATGATTTGATATACGACCAGGTGGCAGATGCTCCGGAAATCCATTCTAACGCGTTCCATATCAAGTTTGACATAAGCGACGGTCTAATTGGTTTTGTTTTGCCAACAGTTGTTCCACCTTGTGACATTGATTTGTTTAGCAAGTTGGGTTCTGGGGATAACGATCCAACGGATGAGACATGTTGCAAAACATGCATTGTGCTTCCCTTCAGATCAAAGGAAGATGAATCTTTTCCTGTCGAGAAGTTAGTCTCCATGTTTTCTAGCTTTCATCCATCCTTCTTGTTATTCCTTCACCGCCTTAAATGTATCAAGTTCAGAAATATTCCAAATAGTTCGCTTATTGTCATGAGGAAGCAAGTTGATAAAGACGGTATTGTGAATGTTTTTCTTGGAAAAGAGAAATTCACTTGGTTTGTCAAATCTTGTAGACTACAAGCGGATCATATTTGCCATGATGTCCAAACAACTGAAATATCCGTGGCACTTATGTTGGAGGATTTAGATAATGGAAACTACATCTCGAAGCTCGACCAACAGCCTGTTTTTGCTTTATTTCCTTGTAGGAGTTATGGCTTAAAATTTATCATCCAAGCGGATTTTATTGTTTCCTCGTCAAAAGAAGAAGTTGATGAAAACAGTCCATGGAACCAATGGTTGTTATTGGAGCTTTCGAATTTGTTCGTTAATGCTGAGCTGTCATTCTGCAGCCTGCCTTGTTTTAAAAAGAACCCGGCGAAGGGCGTTTCAGTTTTTATGAGCTTTGTTCCTCTTGAAGGGGAAGCGCATGGTTTTTTTTCACAGCTTCCAAATATGATTATTTCTAAGATGTGTAGTTCTAGCTGTCTACTTCTACAAGGGGAAGATAACGAGTGGAACGAGTGGGTCCCGCCATGTAAAGTACTGCGTAACTGGACAGAACAAACTCGTTCTTTGTTGCCTGATAGATTTATAAGGGAGCATCTTGATGTTGGATACTTGCATAAAGATACACTTCTAACGGATTCCTTGGCACGGGCTTTAGGCATCGAAGAATGTGGACCCAAAGTTCTTATTCAAGTTATGGCATCTTTATGTCGGGCTGATTCTCTTACATCAATGGGCCTCAGTTGGCTATGCTCTTGGCTAAATGTTTTGTTTTTGATGTTGGTTAATGCAACCGAGTCTGATTTCATTAGTTCCGTAAGACAGTTACCAATTATACCTCTTTTAGATGGTAGCTATGCTTCAATTAATGAAGGTGCAATTTGGCTGCATACTAATCGCGAGCATGGTCTTGAAGCTTTTGGGAAGTTGTATTTGAAACTTCGGATTGTTAATCCTGCTCTTATTAGTGATCATATTGAGAACGTAACCCAAATGCTTTACAAAGTTGGGGTCCAACGGTTATCTGCACACAAAATTTTGAAAAAGCACGTCTTACCTGCTATTTGTGATGAAAACGTTATGGCGGAAAGTACAGAGTTGATGATTGAGTACCTCTCTTTTATAATGCTTCATTTAGAATCGTCTTGTTCTGATTGTCTTGTAGAAAAGGAGCATGTTCTCTCACAGCTACGTAACAATGCTTTTATTTCCACAAATCATGGGTTCAAGCGACTTGTTGATGTGCCAATGCATTTCAGTAAAGAATTTGGGAATCCTATTGATATGAGTAAGTTGGTTGGTGGCACTGGTATGAAGTGGTTCGAGATCGATATCAGCTACCTGAAACACCCTGTTTACAAAGCATCACCTGGAGGAACATTGAAATGGAGAAAATTCTTGCAGGAATTAGGAGTCACCGATTTTGTGCAAATAGTTAAGGTTGAGAAGAGTGTTGGGGACATATGTCATACCGCTCGTAAGCCTATGCTATTAGATGATGATTGGGATTCTCAAGAGTTAATGAATTTGTTATCACATGTTTCCGCGAACGGTAATAAGGAAAAAGGGGTGTACCTTTTAAAGGTACTTGATACACTATGGGACGATTCTTTTAGTGACAAACCTTTTAAATCTTATGTTATAAGTA
>LBNU01002570.1:3968-17434 GCA_014162995.1 Artemisia annua | reverse complement strand
AGCTTTGTGTTACATACAACTATACTCACTCACAATACATCATATAAACTGTCTTCTAAGTGTTGTTAAGTAAATTCCGCGTGCTTAATAATATTACTCAAAGTATCAACAACACAAGGTGTGTGTTTAGATCCATCACAACAATACCAACTCACAGCCAAGAAATATTTTCGAGGATCAACTCGCAGTGATGAAACTAAGCTAAACCACCCACGAATTGACTCAAATTCAACAATAAGCTTAAGAAACTAACAAACCAAGCACATAACTAAGCTCATATGAAAATCCAACACATGAAAGTACAACCATAAAACACATATGACCATGATTCAAGCTTAAACTAGTGAAATTCAAGAAAAAAACAATTTGAACCCTAAACTACACAAAGAACCAATCTAAAGCACAAACAATCCCAAGAATGTAACCAAGGCTCTTGATACCAATTGAAAGATACTCAAAACATCAACATGTATGGTTTTGTGGTTATGATTCGAATTGTAGAAGAGAACTAGAGAGAGAAAGTGAGTTGGGAGCCTTTTAGAGAGAGAAACATAAGAGATATTAGATTATCAAATGAAAGGTCCAACCCTCTCCTTAAGTGGAGAGGGTATTTATACTTACACACCATACGCCCTACATGGGCTGTGGAGTGAGCTGACAGTGGGTAAAGACCCGACCCAACTCCACAAATACTACTTAAACTAACTACATACTAACTAAATATTAATGAGACTACGAGCTACGTACTGTTAATCTATACTCGGGGTGACCAAGTCTTTTACATGAATATTTATATTCCTAACAGTTTTTGTCCGTTTTAAAACATTTTCGTCCATTTTTCTCATGTTTTCGTCCATTTTTACATGTTTTCGTCAATTTTTTTTCACGTTTTTATCCGTTTTTTCCATTTTTACACGTTTTCGTCCGTTTTTCACATGATTTCATATGTTTTTATCAGTTTTCGTCTGTTTTTATATGTTTTTGTCAGTTTTTCTCATCTTTTTATCTGTTTTCGTCCGTTTTTACATGTTCTCGTCAGTTTTTTCACGTTTTCATATATTTTAATCTGTTTTCTTATGTTTTTATCCGATTTCATCAATTTTTTCAAATAAGTTTGATAATTTACACAATTTATAAAATTTACAAGAGTTTATAAGTTTATAAGTTATGAATTTGGTCGAAAACAGCTTAAGCTTTGGTAGTAAACAGCCTTTGTTTTGCATTTTCAGGTTAAAATCTCGCAAATCTTGATGTAAAACATCATTCTGGACAACTTTCGTGTTTTACACTTTTGATGATTCAGAACAGAAAATGGTTAAAATCGTGATTTAAAATCGATACAGAAATATTTTTATCAAATATCAAGTTTTCTTTTAGTATACTTACCTAATCACAAAAAATATATATATACGGGAATGAATAGTAGAAGTGAATAGTAAAATACGATGATGAATAGTAACATAAAAATATGAATGGTTACAGTTTTCATACGTTTTTACCCATTTTCATACATTTTTTCGTTTTCATACATATTATATGTATAAAAATAGATGAAAACGGATAAAAACATAAGAAAAACAGACGAAAACGTAGAATAATAGACGAAAATGAATAAAAGTGTATGAAAACGTGCGAAAAACAGAAGAAACGGATAAAAATATTTGAAAACATATGAAAAACGGACGAAAGTGTGTAAAATGGACAAAAACGGATAAAAACGTGAAAAAAGCTTACGAAAATATGTAAAAATGGACGAAAACATGAGAAAAACGGACGAAAATGTTTATAAACGGATAAAAATATAGGAAAGCGGATAAAAACGTATGAAAACGTTAAAAAAAACGGACGAAAACGTGTAAGTGCGGACAAAATCGTGTAAAATCGGACAAAAACGGATAAAAGTGGACGAAAACATAAGAAAAACGGATGAAAACGAGAAAAAAAAAAAAAAAAAAAAAAAAAAAAAAAAAAAAAAAAAAAAAAAAAAAAAAACTTAACTTTCTAATTTCGAATTTCTTTTAAAGGACTAACGGTCGTTAGTGTAAAGGACTAACGGTGCAACTACTGTTAGTATAAAGGACTAAATATGAAAATAGTAAACGGTCGTTAATCAACAGGTACACAGAATAGCAGATGGTCGAAAGTTTATTACTTTATTAGAAAAAAGAAAAGATCACTACACAGAACTACAAAAGGTGTCAAGTTCAGTGCAATTTTATGGTATTTTCCATATTTCTTTAAAGTTTTTCTTTTCAATCACATATCTATTTTTATCTCCAACCAAATATTTTCAACAATAAACTCAAAAGAAATGTTAATTTCGTCATATATTAAATATTAAAAGGGCTACACTAAAACTTTACATTTAAAGAGCGACAAAAGGAAAGGCGGGACCACAAATAAACAATACTCCATTGCATTCAGTCATCTTCACCATCAAAGAACCATACTTTGTTTTTCAAAGCCATGAATAATAAGATCATTACTTTATAAAATCTATGTTCTTAGTCATAAATACAACTTAAGTTGTGGGCTAGCTGGGCCGGTTGGGGGTGGCCGAGCGCTCGCCAGCCCCTTACTGGCTCCGTCTCTAAATTAAAAACTAGTACAAATCTAGAGGACATATTTTTAATCCGGAGAGCAATCCAAAAGTTGAGGATCTAACTATAATAATTTGAAACTTGAACACGTAATAAATCTATCAACCAATTAATGTGAATATCGAATACCCAAACAGATCTTGAGATTAAAAATTAAGGCTAATGATTTGTACACTATTTCTTATTTGTACACTCCAGTCTGTGCATTCGGCAATGGTACATTTGTTATATGTTGCTTTATCAATTTGTATATTTGAGGGTGCAAATAACAAATTAGAGTGTGTCAATTAATTCTATTAAATTAATGACAACACAATTACTATATTATATATTTTACATAACTCACATCATATTAGCTTAATTGAAACATTAATGTATATCTATACTATCTATAAAAGGTGTATGGTTAAAAGTGAAATGTTGGATTGTTAAATGTTTAAAATTAGTTAAAGGTGAGGGAAATGTATAGTGTAATTAATACTCTTATTAAAACACCCCATTATTTAAAAGTATAATAATTTATTCTTATTGTACAATTAACTAAAAATATATCTACCAAATTAAGTACAAACAGTTAAAACACCCTTTATTAAAAGGTACAATAAAATTTTCAGAATATACAATTTAAACAAGCTACAACAGAATCCAGAATATAAAATAGTTAAACACACTAACTAATGTTATTTTTAAAACACCCTAAAATAAAAAGTACGTGTTATTATACATATTATACAAATTAATAAAACACACAAAATTTCATACAAGCTAACAAGTTGATGGTACATTTAGTTCTGAAAACCGGATCGGACCAACGGGTTCAACCGGGAACCGGTGTCGCTACCGGTTCGGTTAACCAATAAAAGTCATCCGAAAACGAACCAGAGAGGACCCATTGAAACTGATACAACCTGGTAAATCAAGCCTCATCGAGATCTATTTCTCCGGTTAATCATCACAGGGTACCCGCGTACTATATATAAAAGAAAAAACAAAAAGTGAAAAGTAAAAAGTTGAAACTAAAAATAGAAATCTTGAAAACATATATTTCAAAAGGAAACTATTAATGCACATCGAAAACCGGGTTGACCCGGGACGCTTCAAACCCGGCGTGTTGACCCGGTTTAATTTCACAAGTGTTCGACCTAACCAGTCGACCCGGTTTAAATCGACTCATTTTTCGACCGGAACGGTTCAGCCAGTTGAACTACTCAGGTTGACCCGGGTTTCAAAACATTATGTTTAATCCCTGAATATTCAAACTTTTATTATTTTTCGTTTATAACCTATAATATTTTTTTATCACTAAACGATCTGTCGCTATAAAATCTCGTTGCTATACACGGATACTCGTCTAGTATAATTTAACTACACATATAATCTCACTATCAAATATCTAAATTCCAAGTCAAATTAAGACAAAATCAAAAGGAGATATTAATGCGTCCGCAAAGTGAATAAAATAAGATCAAAACAATTAAAAAAAAACAGGTCAAGGCCTAAACGCGCTGTGTACTCTATACAAAACAAAAAACAACATAAAAATTACGTTTGGTGCTCTATATAATAATTAGGAAAACGAATATGTAATATTAAATAAGCATGAATTGGTTCCTAAATATGTGGGAGGTAAATATTGGTGTATAGTTTAGGGGTCGAGTATTGAGAAGTGGCGCCTGGAAATCTCAACAGCCGGCTAATGGCATGAATATGAGGCACACCCTACAATGACTGCTGTGATCCTCACATTTTATTTTTGTCATATTATGTAGATTACGTTTTTGTGGGTTGGGGTGGTTTCAGTAAGGGTCACAGAAAAGGCGGCTAACAGAAGCTGGGGTTACTGCATCACATATAACAGAAATGTGAAGTTGCCCCTTTAGGTTGATAAGGAGACATTTTCGTCTTGAGGTTTCCACCTTTAATTGGCTTTTAACCCTTCATGCATGGTAACTTCAATTTACATGCACCCAACTTCCTTCTTTACGTTAAAAAAAGACCATTTTATTTGGCTTGGATTTGTTAGTACATTGTTAGTTGTGTTAATAATTTAGCTGCAGGGGATGTTATGCAAAACTTATTACATTAATATTGAGTTGTAGTTAAAACTTTTGTTAGCAAGAGCATACCTTTGTGAAGGAGTTTTTTAGTTTACCATGGCATTTTAAAAAACTAATTAAAAAAATAGTACTTTTGAAATAATTAGCATAATACATACACTATTTTCTTTTCCTTTTCCTTAAAATAAAGAAAACTCATTCTTCTTCAACGTGCACTTCATCCTCCTCAATGCCAATTCCTTCACTCTAATCACTTGAAGGAAATTTATGTTTTCCAACCTGATGATCCCGATGACAACATAATAAAGTATCTTACGTTTGTGCTGATTCGAAAACAATACGAAACCCAATAACATAACAAACTTAGTAGCAATCTGAAAACCATAAGTATCACAAAGGTCATGCAGCATACGGAAGTATCCTACCTTCGTACTGATTTACTAGAATGCATCGGAAATTTCGAAGGAACCTAGTTGAACCAACATTGAATGACATCGTAGACGTAATCAAGACATTATGTTTTCTTTTGCTCTTTCTTCGAGTGATGCCCATCCAGGGACGGAACTTGAACACCGTTGGTGGGGGGCCAACTTGAAAAATATTTATTTTAGGTGCTGAAATTTTTGTATTAAAAATAACTAAAATCATATATAAAAGAGTATAAAATATACATAAGGTCAAATATTTTGGGGGGGGGGCACAGCCCCCTCCGTCCCTTCTAAGTTCCGTCCATGTGCCCATCATCACCGTCACAGGTGACAGAATAGGCAATGACGAGGACCATGTCTGATTTTATTATTTATTATCATTAGTTTTAGTAATTTGATATCAAGTTGATATTTGCTAATACCCTCATCGTCGTTCAATGTTGGTTCGATTGAATCCCTTTCATATATTCATAGCATTTCCATGCAATTTGATCGAGTGAATCAATACGAATGTAGAATACCTTCGCATGAATTTTGCAGTAACTTATGGCGTTAGTTGTTATGATCGATATTAGGTTTCCTTTTGGTCGAGTCAGCACGATTAGATACTTTGTTTTGTTAACGTTGGAATCATCAAAAGAACATAAATTTTCTCTAACTGATGACAACGGAATCATGTCTTACACCATCATCAGATGGAGAGAAAAAGATGAAGACGTGTAACGTGTTGGGACGATGAGATACAAACAAACATTGTTTTATTTTATAAATAGAAAAAGAAATTAATTAAATACTTTGTTAATTATTTCTATAAACACATATTTTGTTCATTGCTTTTCAAATCTACTATGGTTGGCTAAAAAACTCCTTTGTGAAGGCTGGGGAGGTTCAATTCCTGGTTGTCCAAACTGTCGAGTTGATAGTGTAAAAAGAATATTAGTTTAAAGGTAATTTATAAAGTTTTTATTACCAACCCTTTGATAGATAAAGAGATTGAATGAAGGGCCGACATGCATTACAAATCTTTTTGTTAGAAGAGCCGGTAACAAGAATCAAAATATATTTAGAAAAATTACACATAAACTTGACAAATGATTTACTTTATAGCGATTTCATAACTCAAGCAAACTAAAGTGAATGAACTGACTTTGTAATTTTCAATATTTTATTTTTTGTCAGAAATAAATGAAAAATTCCAAAAATAAATGCGAGAATAGTAAAGCTTTATCTATACTAATTTAGTGAGAAATTGAGATTCTCTCTTTTAAGACTTAAATAAAAACTAAAGTGAATGTTTAAATGTGAATTTTTTATGAGAAGTTTTTCAAACTCTAGGTAAGCCTACTTAATCATTGTTATATAGTATAAGCAAGCACCAAGAGGAAGTTCTTTCTCTAGGAGATTATCGAGGAGGAACTGGGTACGATTGGATGGGGCTATTTTTGGTATATTCTGGATTTTATGAAAAGACAGTAAACATATCAGGTTTTGAATTTGGAATTCTTAAATTAGAAATAAAGATGAAATGATAACGAAATAAAATGGATGAATATCTATACTAATTTATTGACAAATTGAGATTCTCTCCTTTATAACTTAAATAAAAACTAAAGTTAATGTTTAAATGTGATTTTTTTATGAGAAGTTTTTCAACCTCAAGGTAGCCTACCTAATCGTTGTAAACTACTATAAGCAAGCACCGAGAGGAAGTTCTTTCTCTAGGAGATTAGCGAGGAGGAAATGAATACGACTTGATGGGGCTATTTTTGGTATATTCTGGATTTTATGGGAAAATAGTAAACATATCGGGGGTTTAGATTTGGAATTCTTAAATTAGAAATAAAGATGAAATGACAACAAAATAAAGTGGATGAACTAGTATGAGAGATAAATCCGATTACCTAGGGACACACCTAAATGTCAGACTAACTAACAACTAACTAGTATTGCAAGTACAAGTATCATTTAAACTGTGGATAGATGCAGTTAAGGCACGGGTGTTGCTTACCAAATGTTTCTACGCACGTAGTAAGCATAATTTGAAATTCATTAAATCAAACCTCATTCTAACAATGTTTTAACTAAAATGAGAATTAAGGGAATGGTTTAACTAAAATGAGAATTAAGCCGTTGATCTGCAATTGTTAGTTCAAGTGGCAGTACTAGCCTAAGTTTACCAACAGGGTCATTTAACAAGCCTAATTCGACTACAAATCACTTTTAATTACCAGATATGTTTGATCAATAAACAAAACTAGGCTTCTACCAATTTTATACCTAACATTGCCCACATTAGGTTTCCAAACAAGTGATTACTTGTTAATTTAGCATGGGATACTAAACTAAAGATATTGTTAAGATATCTAAAAGCAATCAATCTCAAATTCAAACATGGTATGATATAAATAGTAAAAATACAAGCACTTGTATAGATTAAGTTGCCACTAGTTGTTAATTCATCATAATCGTTGTGCATGCATCATAAGAAATTACTAACAAGTTTGGCCTAGTTTATTAATGATAACTACACAAATTGTTAGTTACAGTTAGAGAGAGAAACAATTGGTAGTCAAGAAAGGTATTGTGTCAACTTTACCAGAAAGAAAAAATGTGAAAAGAGTTGTCATTTTCATCAATGATTGGGGTATTTATTCTCTTCCAATCATTGATGACAATAGACTTATTACATTCTTGGTCTCTAGTACATAAACTATTAGGGTGGTGGCAGTCATGCCTCTCAAAAAACTCATACCTTCCAAATCCACCAATAATATCATTCCACCTTGTTGGGTTTTAAAGTTAACTCTACTTCTGTGATATCTCTACTGCTGGCAGGCAACTCTACTGCTAGATATCTCTACTGCTGAGACTCTACTGCTGGAAGAATACTGCTGTATTATCTCTGCTGCTTAGTGATAAGTTTGTATACGCGTCTTTATATTTATAGTAAAGATGTCTTGTAATATTCTATTGTGTTAGAATATCTTTGTCTTGTGTAGGAAGTTGATGTAAGGCCGTAGGGTTCCTTGTGTATAAAATAAGGAGATTCCTAGGGTTTTCTAGAGTAGTATTATTCTGAGTATTCCATACACTTCAAGGTTGTAAAACCCTAGTACTATTCAGAGTGCTCGTATTAATTTATCTGAAGTGTTTAAGTGTGATTACTTGTGTCGTGTTCTTCTTAATTAATTACTATATTCCCCATAGTGATAAGTTTCTACAGTCAGCTTCTATACATTATTTGTCTTGGTTGTATCTAATGATGTTAATTCTAGTATCAACTGCCTCAACTGGGTCAACAATTGTGGTAGTCAGAGCTTGGATCTAGAAGCTGTGATCGAAGAAGAACTCAACTCAACTCACTTGCTTCCTTTCCAACACAACTATAGCAAGTGATGAAACTGCATATGGTGACTGCCTCAAGGTTCCTATGGCGATAGCAAGGAAGTACCAGTTATGGAAGATGAGGAATAAGGCAATACATTCGCATGCATTGACTACAAGATGTGGGATACTATTGTAAATGGTACTCAAAACCACACGTGAATGTTGATGGTGCCTCGTGTTTTCTATTATTAAAGGCAAGGAAGCTGAAGATCTTCAAGAAGTTAGAGATAAAGCCCATAGTGATTCTTTTAATTGGGAATACCTAATGAATTTCAGCTTTGACTTTTGAAGAAATTGAGACTGCTAAGGACTTATGGAATGCTGTAGAGACAAGATTGGTGGTGGGTAATGGGGTGGCCACTAAGAAGGTCAAGTAAGAATGCTTTGAAGCATTTCAATTGAGAAGCTTGTATTGCTCTCTGTGGAAACTAGAAGGGGGGTTGATAGTTTACCAGTTTTTAGTTTCGTTTTATTTTTAGAAACTTAACGTGTTAAGGTCATAGATATATACTAATATGCAATAAGAAAGAAAGTTAAGAACAATTCAAACCACAACACAATCGTTTTCGTCGTCGGGTCTAAAGGACTCTTTTTCCTTGCCCTACTCCATGCCCGGAGTATCGCAACCTCGAGAAGTTAATCTCACTAGTCAACAAGGCTCCTTTAACACCGGGGAGAAACCTTACACGTCGCTTACACCAATCTTTTTTCCGACACAAGCTAATTCGAGTTCTTTTACAAGGGCACAAACCACGTCCCGTTTCACTATGTATTTTGAGGACTAAAATTACTAACACTGATCACTCTATAGGATGGGAATACACTTCAATGAAACGAATAATAAACAGACACTAGTAGATACTACACTTTGTACACTACACAAGTATTCCGACTTTGCTTTGGAGGTTGAATGAATTTGTGATCTTCTTGCTACAAAAGAATCTCCACAAGAATCGAACTGATGAATATGTTAGATGTAGAGTATGGAGAGTATATGCACATGACTATGTATTAGACACGGTGATGGAAGAATGAGCTTGGAATAGGGCTTGCTATTTATAGGAAAACAGATCAGTAGACCAGGATCCGACGGAACAAATATGGTTCCGTCCTTGGTTGTTCGTTTGGAATCCGTGGATCCCTGACAAATTCTTCCATAAAATCTTACAAATCTTAACAAAGATCATTACCAATCTTCCATGCGAATACATTGAGTGTATATCTAACTTCAAATCTTCTAACATATCTCAATAAGATCAAGCTACAATACAAGAAACATGATGCTATGTATGTGTAATAAAGAAGAATTCTACATATGATCAAAAAATCATTGTTAACTAGATGTAATAAGAACAAGTTAAAGGGTTATGTTTATGTCTAAACAAATGTGTAGAAATACTTAAACTCATGTTTATAACTGTTGCTAAACTTTACGTGTATATTTTTGTCGTTAAAAGAACATGGTAAAAGATCGTAAAATATAAATAACGTTTAACATATTTGGTATGTAACAGGTCTCCCCCTTTTTGTTTACGACAAAACAGTAAGATTATATTTTAGCAACTAGTCATGAACAAGATGTTAAGTCTTTTAGACATTGTTGATGAGTTAGTTTTATGCAACATCTTTAATTTGAATTTGTTTTAACAAGTTTTACCCATTTTGTAAAGTTTAGACTTATGGTGTAGTCTAGTGATGCGCGGTGAAGTGTTAAAGCACCATAAGATATTGCAATGTATATTAGATATTCTTCCCCTTTTTTGCGAACAAAAATAAATGCGCCTGCGGAAGTTTTTTTTAATCCTTGTACTAACTCCCTTGGAATTACTCCCCTTGTTGTTGCCAAGTGAGATGATGCATGGATTTGAATGCTAAAAAACAAATGGTTAGTGAAATATGTATAACACAAGATATAATAGAAGTCATTTTATTACTTTAAAACCATAAGTTTGACTCCTATAAAGTTCAATTGGTGACAAAGAAAAAGAAAAAATACTAACTAATACAAGTAAATTAAAAATAAATAAATAGTACATTTTACAAAAGAAGGTCCTAATAAGTCCTAGAAAAAGAAATAACTAGTTACAATGAAGAGAAGATCCTAAAGTCTAGGAGAGGCGATTTTTTTTTGGGGCTACTTTTCTTCTTATGGGTGGGTGGATGGGGTGATAGAGTTCAATTGCTCAAGGATTGCGATGTGGAGGGATGAACCTCTTTCCTCGGTTGAGTTGAGGAGGGATCGATATGGACCCTCACTTATGTGGAGCGGTTCGGCTCACCATTGGTCCAGCATTCATGTCGTGGAAAGTTAGGTGGAAGAGGGAGCTCGTTTTGTTGTGGTGGTGGTTGTGTTGATTGAGTTGTTGTGGTTGGAATGTTGGTGGTCGGTTTGTTGTGTGGTGGGGGAATGGAGGGATTGCTCACGAAGTGGATCGTTTTCTTCATATGTGTGATCCAATCATGTTGTCAAAGGATATGAGACGATTTAATTCATTCGTTGGATTCATTTTGGATTTTGGCTTTATATTGTTGGGGCTCTATCCTCAAGGGATGCCTCAATTTCCCTCATAGGTAGGAAAAGAGATTGTGAAAATGATGGTGAACTTGGAGGGGAGTTTTTGGGTGGGTGGAGATGTTCCCCATAGAAGTGGCCATGAATATCATCAGAATTGTGGGATGGAAGAGAAGTGGTTGTTTTTGGCCATCCTTTCAATGGAGCCTAATGATGGAAGTGTTGATGGGGGTTTGGAAGGTCGTTGTTGGTAAATGCCTCAAAGGGTGTTCATAAATGGACTGTGGAGGGGTTGGTTGGTGTGGGTAAGAGCTTCCATAGGCTCAAGTTTTGGTGACTGTTGGTGCGTGAAGGTGATTGATGATGGAAGTGGTGCCGGTGGTGGTGTTGTTGGTGTTGGTGTTTTTGTTGGAGGTGGAGTTTCTACTTTTGGTAAAATGTGGTGAGGAGGAATTGGAGTTGTGAGAGTCAAGAAGTTTTCATCCTTGATGGGTGATGAGATGGTCATTGGTGATGAGTCGGATGATGATGAAGCAAGTTTGGCAAAGCAACAAGGCTTCACACTTATTCTTGCGGTTTTCCTAAAGTTCTTGGGAGGTGATGAAGGTGTGTTTGACTTTGTCATTGTGATAGAATTCTAAGTTGGATGAGAAATATAGAATGGATTAGTGAAGGTGTGAGAAATGAGATCCCAACTAGTCATAATTTATAGTGATCATCAAGTGTGGATAAATGTGTTTGGATTTGATGTATAGCCATAGAACAATGGTGGTTTGTGATTATGTTTGAGTGTGTAAGAGGAAGGTCATGTCAAAGAAGTCAACCCAATGGGTATAGTTTGAGTGAAAGGAAGAAGATATGCCATAAATGGCGTGTTATGATTACTTAAGAACTGAGTGGAGTGATCCACGGATTGCAAGGAACCAAAAATTTGGTTCCTTCCTTTATAGAGAAAGGTTCCTTGGAAGAAAATTTGAATTTTTGAAAATTTGGCGGGAATGATTTTCCTAAGTGCTAGGATTTAGTTTTTGTGTGTGGAAGTGTTNTAATACTATAATACTAACAAGAAATAAAAATAAAAATATACAACAATTACCCCAAAGAAGTATCAATGGTGATTCCATGCTGTGCTTTCATACCCATTTTGAACTGGATACTTCTCCTTACAGCTTTAACCAATTGCTCAGCATGAGTCATGTCATTGCCACACACATCACAAGGAACAAGCAGCTTCATCTCCAACATTTAATTCAGAATCCTTAGAGAGATAGGATATGTAATCTCAGCACACATGTAGAGAACCTTGCCAGCATCAGTAGACAACACATGAACATTGGGTGTAACACCCCAACCCGCCAAGGGTAGAAGTGCTACATTATGGTGACATATCAAAGCATATACAGACATACAACATATGTATTACAATTGAATTACAAAGGTTACAAACGTTTCATGATAAAGGAATACATCTCCGAATCTTAGAAATACAAAAATGATAATCTAAAGTCTTCGTCAAAAACCACTAAGAAGTCATGAAAGCAAAGTCCTCACTAAAGCTCCTATTTGCACTCTTCACCCATAACCCAGCTTCCTTCTAAAACCTGCCGCGGGGAAAAGAAAACGCGGCTGAGCTTAAAAAGCCCAGTGAACAGATATAACAAAAGGGTAATATGAAACAGAAGAAAAGAGACCGAATATGTTGCATTGGATGAGTATCAGAATGGTCATAGCATAAGAAATAATGACAATAAGGTGAAATAAATATTAATAAGAAAAGATTAAGTGTTACGTTACCAGTTTAAGTTTAAATCTAAGTTAAGGTGCAGACAAAGTATTCAGTATTTCAACCACGTGCCCAGAACAGATCAGATAATAACAGATAATCGCCTCATATACAATCCAGAGGGGAGGCCTCAGAATATCAGATATAAACAGAGGGGTGACCTCAATGAGTTGTGAAGGACGTGTATTACACACACAGCCACATTCACCAGATAACAGATATCAGATAACAGACCTAGGATGCATCCATTCGCCCCTTACCCATTCACATGCAGACCATAATCAAAGGGACGGTGTGAGAAATCACTCACCCACACATGAGTCATGTCACTGGTGCATCAATGACACGGACATGGAACCCCCATGCCTAGTGATAGCCCGGGTTTCATACTGAATGGTCAATGTCTAATTTTAACAGTTCAGATTACATAACAGAATTAATTATCCAGATTAAACAGATGTCCAGATTTTTTTACAGATCGTATCAGATATACAGATGTCAGATTTAGTCAGATTAGTAGTTCCATAAATCAGAGATTCAATTTAAGAAAGGTTCACAAGTCAGAAGTTCATCCTTTAAAGGGTTTATAAATCAGAAGTTTATCTTTTGAAAAGGTTCATAAATCAAAAATTTATCTTTTAAAAAGGTTCATAAGCCAGAGGTTCATAAATCAGAAGTTCAATATCAAAAGGTTTATAT